>CM059425.1:125643015-125852143 GCA_030390025.1 Squalus acanthias | reverse complement strand
GGGTGGAGGGGCGGGGGTAGAGAGAGAGAGAGATCGGCGGGGGAGAGAGGATCGGAGGGGAGAGGAGGTCAGTAACTCGTGGAGGGGGGGTGGGGTCAGAAACCTGGGCGGGTGGGGTGGTTGGTAAAGAGCACAGAGAGCAGAGTGAGAATGTGGGAAGAACGTGATCAGGGTCTAAAGGTGGGGATGAGAGCGAGAATGTGATCCAGATGGTAAGACGGATCACATTCTTCCAACCCCACCCCCTTTACACCCACACCACGTTCTCCCTCTCCTCCCCCTAGACCTGGTTGATTTCTCAGGAAACTTGTTGCATGTGTGGCTAGTGACATCATTGGACTGGACGAAATCCGGAAGTCATGACACTGTCACTATTCACTTCATACCCAATAAACCTGTTAATGAGCAGTGGACCACACACAATGCTCCATTATAGGAGAAGGTCAGGAACTGTGGACGGGGGGGGGTCAGGAACGCGGTGGGGGGTGGTGTTCAGGAACTTGGGCAGGGGGAGAAGGTCAGGAACTTGGTGGGAGGGGTCAGGAAGTTGTTGGGAGGGAAAAGGTCAGAAACTCTGGGGGTGGGAGGAAGGTTAGGAACTTGTTGGGGCCAGGAACTTGTTTTGGGGGGTGGGAGAAGGTCTTAACCCGCAAGGGTGAGCCCTGTCTGTTCTTGGTGAGCTCTGTTCTGTCTGGAGCCTGGCAGTCAGAATGGCTCGAATTACACTTTGCAAACTACTTGATTACTTAGGCAGGCAGGATATAATTACACATTCCAGATTATCTGCTGTGGTGTGTCTTGTCCTCCAAGGGTACCAATCCGAAATCTGGTTTTGGAAATAAACGCAACCTTTTTTTGTGACTGGGAGATGTCATTTCATGCTTCATGAAACAAAACATTCCAATTAATTTTGTGCTTTAATTCTGTTCCTCTTCCTTTCTGTCTTCCTCCCTGGAAATGTTAGGGTTGCCTGTGATGTACTGTCTGTTGGAAGTAGTCTCGATCTATCCACAGAAATTGGCTGCACAGTTCACAGACAAAATAGATTGGATTAAGGTATGCTCATCTTTTAAAATAGCTGACTTTTTTGTGGAGGAAAATAAAATGGAAATACTGATTACTGTTTTTCAAACATTATAACTATTAGGTTTAAATATTTTTTATTTTCTACATTTTTAGGAACAGAAATGCATTGAGCCAGCTTGGCTCAGTTGGTAGCCCTCTTGCTTCTGGTTTAAGGGTTCAAGCTCACTCCAAAGTTTATTTGAGTGCACAATCTAGGCTGACACTCTACTGTAGGACTGAGAGATTGTTGTAGGTTGCCATTTTTTGGTTGAGACATTAAACTGAGGCCTGATCTGCCCCAATTCAGGTGGATGCCAAAGATACCATGACACTATTTGAGGAAAACCAGTGACTGCTCCTGGCCACTATTTCTCCCTTAGCCATCACCACTGGAAACTGATTAGTTGGCCAGTCATCTCATCGCTGTTTGTGGGATGTTGCTATTCGCAAATTGGTTACTGCATTTGCCCACATAGTAATGATCACAGTTTGAGACATTTCTGGAAGGTGTTTAAAAAATGCACACAAAAAAACTGTTAGTCAGCTTTTTGAGAGCCTCTTGACAAAATTCTTTGGCCCAGAATTTGCAGTGGGTAATAACAACGAACAAACAGTGTTCGCTGTTATTACCCCTTTGAAACTGACCGCATGCGCATCCTAATGCGGAAATCCTGAAGTTACGGTCAGTCATTCACTGCTCCGACGCTGGCTGCGCTGTGGATCCCCCCCACCCACCACCACCACAGCCGGCAATCAGTGTAATCTGTCACATCAGGGGAAACTGACGAAAGCTTCGGCTCTTCCGCCATAATATCGCAGTTAAATACCCCATTAAAAGTTAGACCCTTTTGGATTAGGTGTAACTGGGATTGTAACAGCTATTGTATTAACTGCTAAACAAAGGTTATGGCCCTGAAAAACTCATTGTAATTTGGCGGCATTCCAAATTTCTCCATTTTAATAATTTACATTTTTAAGAAACTTTTTTAAATTATTTTTTTGAAAGTTTTTTCATCTTTCTTTCAGGTTTACCTTTTTCCCATGTGCGAGCCCCAATCTTTGTTTTGCTCTCTAACTTTTTAAAAAAGTTAGAATCAAAGGAGCTTGCACACGTCCTGGTTCTCGGTCTGTGAGAATTCTGCCTTGTGATTGGCTGCTTAGACAGCTTGTTGACATCACAGCAACTCGCGTTAGGGATTCCCCATTAACTTGCGCTGATTTCAGTTGCACGTCGGAAAAGCAGAACTTCTCGCCACAGAGCTCGTGAGATCTTTGTGGGTAGCTTACTTCGGGGCCAGCGGCGAACGCCTCCACTTCGCCGCTGACCGCAAATTACAGCCATTGTTTATTTGGCTATTATAAAATTTAATCTGCTGTCAATCTAGAAACTCTTGAGTGTAAGATCATTGATTTTGGGTGAATACAAAATGTAATCTTTCTCCAGTGAAAATTTTCATTCAGAAACAAAATTGACGGTGTATTTTTCCAGAGTTGTTTCCCTGACCATCTTGAGCATTGGCTTGATTTTTGGACTTTTAAAAAAAAAAAAATTGTCTTCAAAGTTTTCCTCCTGGAAAAAAATCCAGAATAAACTTTTCTTTAAATAAGAAATATATTTGATGAATGTTTCTACCCACTCCTTTCAAAAGGGTCTTATGAACACAAACAAAGATGAGATGCGTGAGCTGGCAGCACAGCTTTATGCAGTGGTGCTGTCCACTATGTCTGGGAATGACCTGCACTTGGCGGTTCAGAATCTCATTAAGAGCACTAAAGATGGTGTAAGTATTCATTTTAATTAGTTAAACGTCATTACTGTTGCAGAGTATTGCCGATTGCCTTGTACTACTATCCTCCCTCTTTCCTCCTTTAAGTCTCTTCAGGCCGCACACCACTCCCCACCTGAGAGGAAGGGTAGACAAATCCAAATGGGTCATATCCTTATTGCCTCCCAGGGAACAATTACAGAATTGCATTGACCGTGACCTTAAGTTTTTTCAATTCATGGAATAATTAATTTTTTTAAGAATAATTCTTTGGGATGTGAGCGTCACTGGCAAGGCCAGCATTTATTGCCAATCCCCAGTTGCCCTTGAGAAGGTGGTGGTGAGCTGCCGCCTTGAATTGCTGCAGTCCGTGTGGTGAATGTGCTCCCACAGTGCTGTTAGGTAGGGAGTTCCAGGATTTTGACGCAGTGGCAATGAAGGAACGGTGACGCATGTCCACGTCAGGATGGTGTGTGACTTGGAGGGGAACTTGGAGGTAGTGGTGTTCCCATGCACCTGCTGCTCTTGTCCTTCTAGGTGGTGGAGGTCGCAGGTTTGAGACGTGATGCCAAAGAAGTCTTTGCGAGTTACTGTACTGCACCCTGTAGGTAGTACACGTTGCAGCCATGGTGTGGTGGTGGGAGTGGATATCTAAGCTAGTGGGTGGGTGCTAATCAAGCAGTCTGCTTTGTCCTGGATGGTGTTGAGCTTGAGTGTTGTAGCTGCACTAATCCTGGCAAGTGGAGAGTATTCCATCACACTCCTGACTTGTACTTTAGAGGTGGTGGAGATCCATTGCAGAGTCTGGGGCTGAGCCACTCACAGCAGAATATGCAGCTTCTGACCTGCTTCAGTAGCCACGGCATTTATGACTGGTCCAGTTGAATCTCTGGTGAATGGTGACCCCAGGATGTTGATGGTGGGGGACTCGGCAATAATAATGTTATTGAATATCATGGGGAGGCGCTTAGGCTCTCTCTTGTTAGAGGTGGTCATTGCCTGGCACTTGCGTGACGTGAATGTTACTTACCACTTATCAGCCCAAGCTTGGATGTTGTCCAGGTCTTGCTGCATGTGGGCATGGACTGCTTTATTATCTGAAGAATTGCCAGTGGAATTCAGGTCCTGTGTCCATGTTTGATCCAAGGCTCTAATAAGGTTTGGAGCTGTGGTCCTGGTGGAACCCAAACTGAGCATCACAGAAGTTTATTGGTGAGTAAGTGCCGCTTGATAGCACTGTTGACTTCTTCCATCACTTTGCTGATGATTGGGCGTAGGTTGATGGGGTGGTAGTTGACTGGGTTGGATTTATCCTGCTTTTTGTGGACACACCTGAGCAATTTTCCACTTTGTTGGGTAGGTGCCATTGTTGTAGCTGTACTGGAACAGCTTTGCTAGGGGTGCAGCTAGTTCTGGAGCACTACTGCCGGGATGGTGTTGGGGCCCATAGCCTTTGCTGTGTTCAGTGTACTCAGCCATAACTTGATTTTACATGTGATCGAGTCTAACAAGAAAATAAGGGAAATAAAGTAACGGACCTTTCATGTAATTTTTGCATTCTATTTGTAGACCCCTGAAACACAGCATGGAGCGTTGTTGGCTTTAGGATATATGATAGGACGGTACCTGGCCAAAAAGAAGAAAGCAAGTTTAGATATCCAAGATATGGAACAGTCGGATACTGAAGAGCCACTGGAAGACCAGCTGATCCAGTCAACCACAGAAACAATTAGTAATTAACTTGAAATATAACTCTGCATTGTGTGTTTTTTTGGTTTTTTGTGCGTGCACCTGATCTAATATTAAGCAGTTTTTCTAGTTGTGAATTTTCCTACCTCCAAATGTGTCTTTTAGCTCCATCAGGAAAACTTCCATTTATGCCAGGTTTTTTTTTGTTAAAATATTTTTGTAAGATTGAGGATGTTTGGGTTTCCACCAGACTTTTAGAAAAGTTCTTAAGCGTGGCGTTGTTTGGCAGTGTCGGTGGGCACTTTCCCTGAATAGTTCTAAAAGACATCCGCTCAGCCTGCAATTTTGGAGATTGCCATTTGAAACCCTGCCTGATGGGCACGATGCAAAGTGAGCCTTCTTGACCAGAAAAACCAAAGGAGGATTCACCATGGATGAAGTGCCCAGATATGGTGATCAGTGGTAGGAGCCCCCCTACTCTCACTTCTTCCAGGGCACTCCCCCACTTTTCATGCTTTTAGTCCTATGGTGGTGGCTACGAGACCGTAGCATGCCGACCAGGCCTCCGCAACTGCTTTTAACATTGGTGAGAGATCTGTCTCAGTTTGGAGTCCTGCATGCAGCATGGACCCACGGACTGTGTAAACCTCCTGGCCTTTACCCCAGCCACACTTACATTACTAGGCATATCAGCAGACCCCAGTTTTGAGCTTTACAGCGAGCATTGAACTGTTTGAAGAACAAGTTTATGATGCAAGTCAGTGTGCAAAGTAGTACCCTGTCGATAAGTGTGTTTTTTGCAGAATGGGTGACTGCAAATTGTCCTCCAGGCTGCTCTAAAGTGCCAGCTGCATTGCAGTGAATGCAGCTGCTGCAGGACACATGCAGAAAGTGCCTGATAAAGGAGACCCAAAATCATAATTTTCTACAATAAATGGCAAGAAATTAGCGATTTAAAAAAAAAGTGATGCAGGTATTTATTGCCATATTTTTAGATTGATAGTTTTTTCCTTCCCTTTTAAGTATGGAATGTCGTTGCTAAAATATGTTTGTGATATAATATGTGTGTGTATATGTGTACGCATGTTTTAAACAAAAATATTTCAGCTTCATTTTTAGATGATACATCCCCTTCTCTGGCCATGGCTGCTTGTGTAGCAGTTGGTGAAATTGGGAGGAATGGTGCTTTACCCATCATAAATGAAGGCCCTGGATTCAGCAAACTGCACTTAGTGGAGAGCTTGCTGGCTAAAATCCCCTCAAGCAAGGCGAGTAACAAGGTGAGGGTTAATCTTCATACCAGAAGTTTTTATTTGCATATTTTTTCTTTAGATAAGGAATACTCAAGCATTCACTTCTATAAATAGCACAAACTTGATGTATCGAAATTCAAAATATTAAATACCCAAATGTATTGATCTTTGGTCCTTAGCATAAAATTGTATTGAATTTTACTTTGTAACGTTAAAGTAAGTTTGTGTCAGCTGTAGTTCAATGGGTAGCACCCTTGCCTCCGAGTCAGAAGGTTGTGGGTTCATAGTCCCACTCCAGAGACTTGAGCACAAAAATCTAGGCTGACACTCCAGTGCAGTACTGAGAGAGTGCTGCACTGTCGGAGGTGCTGTCTTTCGGATGAGATGTTAAATCGAGGCCCTGTCTGCTCTCAAGTGGGCGTAAAAGATCCCAAGGCACTATTCGAAGAGAAGGAGAGTTATCCTCGGTATCCTGGCCAATATTTATCCCTCAATCAACATCACTAAAACAGATTATCTGGTCATTATCACATTGCTGTTTGTGGGAGCTTGCTGTGCACAAATTGGCTGCAGCGTTTTGTACATTACAACAGTAACTACACTAAAAAATCAAAATACTTCATTGGCTGTAAAGCACTTAGGGACGCCTGGTGGTCGTGAAAGGCACTATATAAATGCAAGTTTTTCTTGCTTTTTAAAACTTTAAGTAATGTTGTAGTCTTCTCTGTATTTACCGATTCCCTTAGATTTTGATGTGCCTTCAATGCTCCCCGTGTGTTGCCTCTAGTTCAACACTACCATTCTTACAGACTGCTACTTTCAGGAATGATGCCTAGCGGAATATGATTGCCCACTAACTAGCTTTTGAAGATGCAGCTTCTCTTAACAATGGGAATAGTTCGAGAAAGGGACACTTTTTTTAAACTCGTTTTTATAAGCTTGTTTTGCGAAGACACCAAGGCCTTAAAATTACACAAGGTATTGCAATTGTGTGGGACAGGCTCGATTGACCAGATGGTCTTTACCTGTCCGTCATTGTTTGTATCTCAGCATATTAGCATTTAATGTGTATGTATTAAATGCCATTGTCTGCTGCTCTGCTATATTAAATGAAGTGTTAACCCATGGTTAATGCCTCTTTAGATAGGAATTTATACAAACATGTTAAGTGTTTGTATACTAATATGCAACAGCACACTTTCAAGGGCAAGGTTTTTAATGAGGAATTGGCATATTTTAGATTCAATGTTTACAAATTTACTTGTTAAATCTCACCCTTAATTATTACATTATGTAAAACTATATATTATAAAGTAGCTAGTCCACCAAGTAACGATAATAATTAAAATTGTTCAGCTGGCTGCACTAACTCTTTGAATCATAGAATAGTACAGCACAGAAGGAGGCCATTCAGCCCATCGAGTCTGCGGCGGATCTTTCGAAGAGCAATCCAGTTAGTCCCACTCTTTCCCCATATTCCTGCAATTTTTTTCTCCTTCAAGTATCCAATTCCCTTTTGAAAGCTACAATTGAAACTGTTTCCACCACCCTATCCGTTCTCAGTTCAATTACATACATAAGTACAAAGTCAGTAATATTTCCCTATTTTATATCTTCTAAAACCATTTTGTGCTTACATATGCACAAGGGTGTGTAATGTGACCTCTATATGTAGGTTAGTTAAGAGAATAGTTTAACCTGGTTTATTTAAGACCCAACTAACTGGAAATATTTAACAGATATATTTTCCATTTCAATTATTGCTGATACAAATTTCAGGTCAATGCCACCAGTCTTTCCCGTAAGTAGACCCTACATCCCTTAAACTCAGGAGTATACCTTCACTGCCCAATATCTAGTTATATGACGGCATGGCCTGGGGCTGTAATAGTAAGCCCCCCTCATTGCATATACTGGATACCGTGATCTCGCACATGTTCCCCACATGCATGTCTCCAACCTTTCAGAAGGTGGACTGATGAGCACTATGGTGAGGTGAGTCCAACTGTAAACCAATAAACTGGTTTATTTTTCATGAAACAAGTAAATGAACAGAGTACCATTTCACAGTGAGTATTAGCTATTTCCTGTTATAACGTCAAAATAATAAATACGCAAACTTTTCCCTTGATATGCGCCTACTTCACTTTACTAGTCTGTAGGGGTAGAAATTGGTATCGGGCAGTGATGCAAAACGGGCGGTATCGGATCGGCCGCCTGTTATACACAGCGTCTAATATTTAATTCCATTGACTGCAATGGAACGGAATATCAGGCACAGCGTGTAACGGGCGGCCGATCCATTAACACCCGTTTTGCACCACTGCCCGAGACGAATTTCTACCCCTGTATTTTTAAAGGATGGCGCTGAGCATGCAGGATAAATATATACGAAAAGCCAACAAGCTCCGATTAAACAAATGTGACCCTAAAATTAATAGATTGAAAGTGATTTAAAGAGGAAAATCAATCTGTACAAATCCTGGTGGGAGAAAGAGGCAGAGGCTCACTGGAATGAATACAAAATAATGCAGAAGCATGTTAAAGGGGTCAGCGGGGCAATGAATGACCTAGAAAAAAGCATAGCAGCAGCTACTAAATATAACACAAGAAAAGTCATTAAAAGATGCAAACAGGCTTGAAACTGAGGATGAGGACAAAATAGTAAATATTTTGAATAAATACTTCCTCCAAGTATTCACAAGGTAAGACAAATAAAATCAACGACTGATATAAAAGAGATGGAAGTCTTGGGCTAAAAGGGCTCAAAATGAACAAATCACTGGGGATATATGGTATTTATCCGAGTATTGAAAGAGACTAGGAAGGAGATGTGTAAGGCACAGATAATTGTTATGAGGCAGTCACCGGACTTGGGGAGCTACCAGTAGATTGGAAATGGGCCAGTGTGGTGTCCATTACTCTCATTCCATATAAAAAATGGAATTGACTATCTGAAATAAACTTGAGGATGATCTGTACAGTGATAAACAGCAGCCAGCATGGATTCAAAAGTGGATGATCCCTGTCCGATCAAGCTCCGCCACTTCATTGAGGACATGACATCCCAAGCAGACTGTGCAAAGTCCTGTGATATAGTATACCTACATTTGCAAAAAGACATTTAACAAAGTTCTACATGAAAGGCTATTACTTCAACTCAAAACTGATGCACAAGGGAGACATTCAAGCGCTGGAGGCCGTGCAGAGAAGAGCTATGAGGCCGATCCCTAGTGTCAGAAGTCTGAGTTATGAGGCAATACTGAAAAAACTTGGGTCTTTTCATCCCCTTCTTAATCTTCAAAACCATCTTCCAATGCTATTTTCAAATTCATAAACCATGTGGCTTTTTAAATTACAGTAAGACACTGGATAAACCATCATTTGCCTCAAGAGTTTCCTATCTTCTTTCTCAGGTGTGCTTCACGGTTAATAGATGGGAAGTGGAAAATATTATCCCCAGCTGTTAATCCTTACATTAATCAAATCTAGTTATTAAATAAAAACCACCATGCAATTATGAAATGTAGTTCTGTTCTGTTTCTGTAGATGAAGGAGCGAGCAGTGCAGACACTGGGTTATTTGCCTGTTGGAGATGGTGATTTTCCTCATCAAAAGAAACTCCTGCAAGGATTGATGAGCTCAGTTGAGGTAAATATTGTACTTAACAGACAATGAAAAGCAATATTCAATGCTCATAACTATACCATACAATATGATTGTGATTTTTTTTGTTTTGTTTGTATTCATTCTCGGGATGTGGGTGCCGCTGGCAAGGCCAGCATTTATTGCCCCTCCCTAATTGCCCTTGAGAAGGAGGTGGTGAGCAATAAGAGAAAAAATACTTCCAGCAGCCAGTTCACCTTCCCACACAGCTATGCCTCACTGAATCAATATACAACTGCCTGCCAGGTGCATGTTTAAACAGGCACAGTCTGTATTGTGTCAGCCGTGGCACTGTGGGTAGCACCTTCGCCTCTGAGTCAGAAGGTCGTGGGTTCAAGTCCCACTGCAGAGACTTGAGCACAAAATCTAGGCTATCACTCCAGTTCAGTACTGAGGGAGTTCTGCTTTCAGAGGTGCCGTCTTTCGGATGAGATAACAACAGCTTGTATTTATATAGCGCCTTTAACATAGTAAAACGTCCCAAGGAGCTTCACGGGAGCGTTATAAAACAAAAATTGACACCGAGACACATGAGATATTAGGGCAGATGACCAAAAGCTTGGTCAAAGAGGTAGGTTTTAAGGAGCGTCTTAAAGGAGGAAAGATGGGGGATTCCGGAGCTTAGGGTCTAGGCAGCTGAAGGCACGGCCACCAATGGTTGAACGATTATAATCAGGGATGCTCAAGAGGCCAGAATTAGAGGAGCGCAGATATCTCGGGGTGGGGCTGAAGGAGATTACAGAGATAGGGAGGTGCAATGCCATGGAGGAATTTGAAAACAAGGATGGGAATTTTAAAATCGAGGCGTTGTAGGTCAGTGAGCACAGGGGTGATGGGTGAACGGGACTTGGTGCGAGTTAGGACACGGGCAGCAGAGTTTTGGATGACTTCAAGTTTACGTAGGATAGAACGTGGGAGGCCAGCTAGGAGTGCGTTGGAATAGTTAAATCTAGAGGTAACAAAGACATGGATGAGGGTTTCAGCAGCAGATGAGCTGAGGCAGGGTCGGAGTCAGGCGATGTTACAGAGATGGAAGTAGGCGGTCTTAGTTATGACACAGATATGTGGTCGGAAGCTCATTTCAGGGTTAAATATGACACCAAGGTTGCCAACAGTCTGGTTCGGCTTCAGACAGTTGCCAGGGAGTGGGATGGAGCCGGTGGCTAGAGAACGGAGTTTGTGGCAGGGACCAAAGATAATGGTTTCAGTCTTCCCAATATTTAGTTGGAGGAAATTTCTGCTCATCCAGTACTGGATGTTGGACAAGCAGTCAGACAATTTAGAGACAGTGGAGGGGTCGAGAGACGTTAAACTGCGGTCCTGTCTGCCCCCTCAAATAGACGTAAAAGATTCCATGGCACTATTTTGAAGAGGAGATGGGGAGTTATCCCTGGTGTCCTGGTCAATATTTATCCCTCAACTAAAACAGATTATCCGGTCATTATCACATTTGTCTGCCAGGTAGTAGCTGTTTGTGGGACCTTGCTGTGTGCAAATTGGCTGCTGCGTTTCCTACATTACAACAGTAACTACATATCAAAAAGTACTCTAAAGTGCTTTGAGATGTCCTGAGGTCATGAAAGGTGCTATAGAAATGCAAGTCTTTCTTTCTTAGTTTCACAGCTGTGCTGAAATTAGCACTTCAGAGCTACCAAAAGGATCACTGGAGGTGAGTTTAAACCTTTAGTGCTTACCCTCTACAGCCAGGTTTGTGGCTGGTCCAGAGGATGGCGTCTGTCGCAGGTGTGTGGGGAAGCTGTAGAGTTGCATGTTGATCAGCTGTTGCAGCATCAGCTGATTTTGGCCCAGTGGGGAGAATTGCTGTTGCCGAGCTCTAAAGAAAAAATAACGCTGGCAGCCTCGAATCCCACGGGTTTCCAATTATCCCCAGAAATCAAACACGTGTAATGGATCGAAATTAAATTTTTTCCCCAGTCAAAACAAATAGAGCTGCAGTTCACAGTTGGAGAAGCAATCACCAGTGCTGCGATAGGAATGAGTTCACTGGCAGCTCGCGATCTGTGGATGGTTGCTGAGGAGGAATACATCCCTCCAGTTGGTAAGTTGCAAGCGGCGTTTTAACCTGTTCCGGTTAAGGTAACAAGCGGACTCAAATATAATCTTTTTGCGGCGAGTTCCTGTAATTTTGCCTTTTAACAGCCAGAGGAAACGATAATGAACCTTAGTGGTGGTAATGGAGAGTTCACTCAGAGATGATTTTGTAAGAGAAGAATTTGAAATGAACTGCTTTGCGAAATTTGAAGTGTGCTTGAGATTTTGATCACATTGCCTAGGAGTAATACAAACACTGCATCTGATTATACTATAATCTTAAGATTAGGTGTGCATTTGCATGAAATGTTTGTCAGAAAACAGTGGTGAGTGTAATCCACGGTTTAATTAATTCTGTCGAGCTCCACAATTTGGAGAGTACTGAATGGTTGGCATTTTGTAGTTAATTGCCGAAAACTTTACAAATGCCACATGCTGGCACAAATCTCACATGCAATAGATGTAATTTTATTTCAAGTTGTGAAGCGATTTGATGGGCATTAGGATTCGTCACTTTGCACTGTTCTTCATTGCTCAGTGTAGCTATGGTATTCACAACACAGAAGTTAATACAGAAACATTTTATTCTGCTTGCAATTTCAAACATAATATTTTTCAAAAACAATTGCTTTCCCCATACTGTAAACGGGGGGCGGGGGGGGGTGCGGGGGTGGTGAAGAGGATAAATGAAGAAGTTGTAAGTGCGGAGTTTGTTGGGAGAGGGGAAACTGTCAGTTATTTTGTTTGAAGAACTATCTGTGAACTTGAGTTCTGGCATGAGATCATCAATGTTAATCTCTTTTCTCAGTTCAACCAATCAGCATGGATAACAAACTGCCTATTCTGTACAAAACTGACATACGTGTGTGTTTGTGTGTGTTCTCTAATATGTTGCTTGTCAGCCATGGCTCAGTTGGTAGCACTCTCGCCTCTGAGTCAGAAGGTTTTTACATAGGATATACGGCACAGAAACAGGCCATTCGGCCCAACCAGTCCATGCCGGAAGGTTGTGGGTTTAATCCCACTCCAGAGACTTAAGCACAAAAATCTAGGTTGACACTCCAGTGCAGTACTGAGGGAGGTGCCGTCTTTCGGATGAGATGTTAAACCGAGGCCCCGTCTGCGCTCTCAGGTGGACGTAAAAGATCCCAAGGCACTATTTTGAAGAAGAGCAGGGGAGTTCTCCCCGCTGTCCTGGCCAATATTTATCCCTCACTCAACATCATTAAAAAAAACTGATAATCTGGTCATTATTACATTGCTGTTTGTGGGAGCTTGCTGTGCGCATATTGGCTGTTTCCTACATTACAACAGTGACTACACTTCAAAAGTACTTCATTGGCTGTAATGTGCTTTGGGACGTCCTGAGGTTGTGAAATGTGCTATAGAAATGCAAGTCTTTCTTTTCTTTCATATGATGTACAGTTCAAATATCTTCCAACAGTTATTGTATTCTGGGCAGGGGGATGTCCTATTGCCCAGATTTGGGGTTGGATCGAAGCACAGTGGGACCTAAAGCTGGTGTCGGGATGGAAGCAAACCTGGGCACCTCTGGGGCCAGAATGGAAAAGGATAGGAACTTTAGTGATGCTGATCTGTTTGTGTTTGGGGGCCAAAAACATTGCTTGTTTCTGAGTCGAAGGCACAAAGATAGCATCCTATTGTGCCCCAACCTGGTCAGAAGTACTTGTAGCTAGGAGTGTGGCAAGAGAGATGCATGGAACCAGGGAACTGGATGCCTCTGTGGGAGGAAAGGAGGAAGATAGTTCTGGGTCGGCTTATGAGGGAACAGAGCCTAGTTAGATTACTCCAAGCAGGCCTGTGAAGGAGTGGAGGCCAGGTAGCGTAGGTAAAATGCCCAATGTGGAGATTGGAGGGGGAAGGCATTGAATGATCATAGTGGCTGAAAGGCGATTGAATTTTTTCGAACCAATCCAATTATTTAGTGGTGTCATGTTTAGCAATGTTCGAATCAGTGCAATATCACAACGCCACAAGATTTATAATATCAATAGATGGACAGGCTAATTTCTAAAGCGAGAAAGTGCACTTAGATATTTGTTGCACCAATTCCTGGTCGGTTTTAGTACTAATACTGCTGCAGAGTTGGACTGTTTTGAGTAGATCAGTGATTGTTGTGCAGGAAGCACATTTATGATAGTGCAGAACTGGAATGGTACTTGGAAAATGGCAGTGAGAAATGTGATGTAGCGCTTGAGATAGTATTTCATTTGGTATTTTAATAGGAAAGGGAGCTTGTTATTAATTATTGCAAGCACTGGCAACATTTGGCTATGTGTTCGTAACAGCAGTTTGTCACTTATATTTTTACATTGATAAGAACTCTTTTGGGAGCAGAAATCAACTTCTAGTTTGGATACGTCTCACCACCTCACCTGCAAATCTTAACGTCTTTTTTTTTTTATCCTCAGCCATAAAAGTAAATGATGTTGTTCCATGGGTTCTGGGTGAAATCCTAAAGAAATACATTGTTAGTCCTAATCCCCATGTCCGCCAGGCTTCTTGCATCTGGCTTTTGTCGCTGGTGAAAAAACTGAGTCAACACAAGGAAATCAAGGTAAGGGCTTTCAGTTATTTTTGCAATGATGATTTTAAGAAGTGACCATAATTACTGATTACTTGTGGAGATAGTCTACTGATTAACATTGTGAAATTTTGGACACCATGTAATGAAACTTTTAAAAATAGGATTCGGGTACATACAAGCCTTTGAATTAAGATGGAGATACTAGAAATGGGACAGAATGTACTTTGTATTTGCTTTTAAAAAATGTTTTTCAAGAGTCTACTCATTAAAAGGCTTTTAATTAATCTTACTAAGTAGAACTCATATTTCCAGATGACAAAACTAAAAAGTTAATTTATCATTGATATTAATTTTTAAAATAGTAAGGGATTTCAAAGTTATTTTGTATAGGAATTCAGTTTATAACAGTACTGCAGTTTAGATCATGGATTTCTCCAAAACATAGAACAATCTGATGGGTCGTACATGTGTAATAATATTTTCTTTACAGTCTCATTTAAAGGAAATTCAGGGTGCATTCATTTCGATTTTATCCGAGAATGATGGTAAGTTTGCTGTACGTTTAATCTTACCTGTACTGCAATTTCTTTCACTGCTGGTCAAAGAATGCTGGGTTTAAAAAAGGGCAAAAGCTTCAATTATAAAAGTTAAGCTACTTTTCACTCTGGCACATAATGGCTTAAAATCAGAGTTATATTTAAGACAATCATAAAATAGAATCATAGAATAGTACAGCACAGAAAGAGGCCATTCGGCCCACCGAGTCTGCGCCGGCTCTTTTGAAGAGCAATCCAGTTAGTCCCACTCCCTGGCTCGTTCCCCATATCCCTGCAATTCTTTCTCCTTCAAGTATTTATCCAATTCCTTTTTGAAGGCTACTATTGAATCTGTATCCACCACCCTATTAGGCAGTGCATTCCAAATCCTAACCACTCGTTGCGTAAAAAGGTTTTTCCACATGTCGTTTCTGGTTCCTTTGCCAATCATCTTAAATCTGTGCCCTTTAGTTATCGACCCTTCAGCCATTGGAAATAGTTTCTCTTTATTTACTCTATCTAAACCCTTCTTGATTTTAAACACCTCCATCAAATCTCCTCTTAGCCTTCTCTGCTCTAAGGAAAACAATCCCAACTTCTCCAGTCTATCCACGCAACTGTATTCCCTCATCCCTGGAACCATTCTAGTAAATCTCTTTTGTACCCTCTCTAAAGCCTCCACGTCCTTCCTAAAGTGTGGTGCCCTTCTAGGTGTCTGCTACTGATTAAGTTTCTCACCAGCAGCATGACTGCCTGTACCTGCAAATCATAAATGTGCAATGAAGTTCTCAAATTTAATAATGCAGGAAATAGAAATCCATTTATTTGTGGTTAAAATTACTCTCAATTTTTTAAGTAATCAATAGAATATTTATTTAAATACATTTTTATATTCAATTTAGTTAATTTTATACACACATAATTGCAACGCTGAGTACATCATGTTCTGATGAGGATAAAAATAATCTTAAAATGCTGTGGAACTGCCAGCATGGTTATGGGACAACATATGTATTTTAGTTACCAGAATAAATTTAATCATTGTACCAGACATTACAGAAAACAATTGGCACCAAATCAATATCATTCAGTGAAGAAAGCTGGCAGTTCAGAAGTTAGCGCTAGGGAAGCTACCTTCCCTGCATAGGAATCTGTTGAGTAAACTAATTATTTAATAAAGTATAGCTGCATAAGTTAATTATTTAAAAAACAGTATGGCATTATATGTTGAACAGGTTGATGCTTTGTGCTGAATTATTTGTGTGTTAACATCGTAGAGCTTAGCCAAGATGTGGCTTCGAAAGGTCTTGGATTGGTCTATGAACTAGGCAGTGAACAGGATCAAAAGGAGCTAGTGTCAATACTTGTGGAAACACTTATGACGGGGAAACGGTAAGAGTGCATCCTTCAGCTGGCAGGAATTTTTTTTACACTATATAATCTGGTAACTACGCTTGATGCTCAAGATTTAAACCAAAAAAAAAGTCCTTTTTCATAGCCAGCAGGATCTAATGTTTAAGTTACTGAATTAACCGTATGAATTAGTTTTGCCAAAGTGATAATCTTTTGTCTTTCCTGATGCTATTTTTCCTTTTCAAATCCCCCCTACGAAGGAGAGCATGTTGCTGTGTGCAAAGATTTGATCCTTTGTTTATTAGTGAATAACAAATTGCCAGTTATATGAGGAAGTATAAGTTCTGAATGAAAGTGTAATGTAGTCATATTGATAGATCCCAGACCACAGAACAGTTAATGAATTGGGCATCTTGTTTCAAAATGTGTTTCACTTTAATAATTGCTGCTGTTTTACAACACTTGATTTCTGGATTTAGTTCTTTTTCAAATAATTACTTTGGAATATATAAATTATTTTGGAATATGTAACCCATTTTGAATATATTGTGATAATTGGTCAATGCTGTTGACTGTGTTCATTTACTGAACAATCATTCCTCTTATAGGATTAAACAGAATCTGTCAGAAGACACTGAATTGTTTCAAGGAACCTCAATGGGCAAAACCCCTGATGGGTAAGAAAGACCAGGAATTATGATTTACTAACATTCTGGTATTTATGAAGCATTGAATGGAACGATTATTTCTGAAATTCTGCATTACTGTTAATGTTGCATTAGAACAACAATTTTTGTTAAGCAAGTTTGCATATGGAATTCAGATTTGGATTAATTTTTCTTGGTCATAAAATATATTCCATAGAATTTGCAGCATAGAAACAGGCCATTCGGCCCAACAGGTCCATGCTGGTGTTTGTGCTCCACACGAGCCACCTCCCGCCCTACTTCATCTCACCCTATCAGCATATCCTTCTATTCATTTCTCCCTGTTTATCTAGCTTCCCCTTAAATGCATCTATGCTATTTGCCTCAACCACTCCATTTTGTAGCATGTTCCACATTCGCACCACTCTCTGTGTAAAGAAGTTTCTCCTGAATTCCCTATTGAATTTATTGGTGATTATCTTGTATTTATGGCCCTTAGTTTTGGACTCCCTCACAAGTGGAAACATCTTCATATAAATCTTAATTATTTCCAGAGCCATTAAATAACTATCCCACAATGCATGCATCACTTATCAATTTTAGTATTTCTCTCCCAAAGTCTTTGGTCAAATTTCCTGGCGAGGGTTCTGATACGCCTGATCAAATTGCCCTAGTTTCAAAAAAATCTAGTTCAGCTCTCCAGTTTGGAAAGATAAGCAGGTTTGTTCCCATGATTCCCATAAATTTTGGCTTCCTAATTTTAGCTGAACTATTTCTGGAGGAATTTTCTCACAATGGGAAAACCTGCATCAACTAAAAAGAAAGGGTGGTGAACAAGGAAAATATGTATAAATGGGAAAAATGCCTCATAGAGTTCACACATTTTCTCCTTGAAACATTTGAAAAATAAACTAAAATACAAACAAACAATGGTGGGCATGCATAGTAGGCCCGTCAGAGTTTGAAAAGCGGAAAGATTAACATTTTGGGTGGAAACTGTCA
The DNA here is from genome assembly GCA_030390025.1 of Squalus acanthias. NCBI lineage: Eukaryota > Metazoa > Chordata > Chondrichthyes > Squaliformes > Squalidae > Squalus > Squalus acanthias. The sequence goes on along the minus strand of CM059425.1, from coordinate 125,834,566 downwards.
GAACTTAAAAGGGAAGATAAGTGAGCCGCATTAAAAGGACTGACTAAAACGGAGATCGTGACTCAAAGTAAGGATTACTAATCCAAGCATTTTATAGGCTTAATAAGCTGTAAATAAAATCATTTCAAGAAGTGAAAAGTGCTGGATGATGTACAAAGTTAATCTCAGCCAGGCTGTCGCGAGGAGTAAAGCAACTCTTAATAGAGCATCACAGAATATGACAGGGAGAAGTAGGTAGGAAAAGAAAAGAGCCAGCTAAGGTCTGTACAGCCTTGTAAGCAGTGAAGGTGGGGATATAAAGCTGGGGGAAGTTGTAAAAATAGTGTCGGAGGTGCCGTCTTTCGGATGAGACGTTAAACCGAGGCCCCGTATGCTCTCTCAGGTGGACGTAACAGATCCCACGGCACTATTTCGATGAATAGCAGGGGAGTTATCCTCGGTGTCCTGGCCAATATTTATCCCTCAACCAACATAACAAAAACAGATTATCAGGTCATTATCACATTGCTGTTTGTGAGAGCTTGCTGTGTGCAAATTGGCTGCTGAGTTTCCCACATTACAACAGTGATTCCACTTCAAAAGTACTTAATTGGCTGTAAAGCACTTTGAGACGTCCAGTGGTCATGAAAGGCACTATATAAATGCAAGTCTTTCTTTCTTTCTAGGCCATGAACAATGTTCCCTGTAAGCTGCACTTTGTTCTGCGCGGCCTGTTTCTTTTAATGCCCTTTAAATTTCTGCACATGCACAGTATTTGCAATGTAAAAGCCGGTGAGCGGCCTGCGCAGGACCTTTAAGATTACTGCACGGTTGGATCTTAGCGGGAACATTGGCCATGAACTGTTTTGAATACAGCGATTTTAAATTCAGCATGTTGAGGGGGCAGGGAGCCAATGCAGGTCACAAGTGGGTGATGGGAAAGAAGGATTTAGTGCAGCATTTTCTGTTTTTTTTTAAGATATCTCGCATCTGAAGTACTTTTTTAAGCTCAAAGATAACCTAAGGTGTTTTTACTGTATTTCTGAGAGGCACCAAATTATATCTCCCTCTCCCACCACCAATTCCATATGAACATAAGAAATAGGAGTAGGCCATTTCTACCTCATCTCCACTTTCCTGAACTATCCCATATCCCTTGATTCCCTTAATATTCAAAAGTCTATCAATCGCTGTCTTGAATATACTCAACGACTGAGCCTCCACAGCCCTCTGGGGTAGAGAATTCCAAAGGTTCACCACCCTTTTGTGAAGAAATTTCTCCTCATATCAGTCCTAAATGGCCGACCCCTTATTCTGAGACTGTGACCCCTGGTTCTAGACTCCCCAGCCAGGGGAAACATCCTCCCTGCATTTACCCTGTCAAGCCCTGTAAGAATTTTGTATGTTTCAATGAGATCACCTCTCATTCTTCTAAACTCTAGAGAATATAGGCCTAGTCTACTCAATCTCTCCTCCTAGGACAATCCCCCCATCCCAGGAACCAGTCTGGTGAACCTTTGTTGCACTCCCTTTATGGCAAGTATATTCTTCCATAGGTAAGGAGACCAAAACTGTAAACAATCCAGGTGTGGTCTCACCAGGGCCCTATATAATTGTAGTAAGATGTCTTTACTCTTATACTCAAATCCTCTTGTAATAAAGGCCAACATACCATTTGCTTTCCTAATTGCTTGCTGTACCTGCATGTTAACTTTCAGTGATTTGTGTACAAGGGCACCCAGGTCCCTCTGAACACCAACATTTCCCAATCTCTCACCATTTAAAAAATACGCTGCTTTTCTATTTTTCCTACCAAAGTGAATAACTTCACATTTCTCCACATTATATTCCATTTGCTATGTTCTTGCCCACTCACTTAGCCTATCTATATCCCCTTGAAGCCTCCTTGCATCCACCTCACAACTTACATTCCCACCCAGCTTTGTACCATCAGCAAACTTGGATGTATTACATTTGGTCCCCTCATCCAAATCATTGATGTAGATTGTAAATAGCTGAGGCCCAAGCACTGATCCTTGCGGTACCCCACTAGTTACAGCCTGCCAACCCGAAAATGACCCGTTTATTCCTACTCTCTGTTTTCTGTCTGTTAACCAATCCTCAATCCATGCTAGTATATTACACCCAATCCCATGAGCCCTAATTTTGTTTAATAACCTCTTGTGTGGCACCTTATCGAATGCCTTCTGAAAATCCAAATACACCACATCCACTGGTTCCCCCTTATCTATTCTGCTAGTTACAACCTCAAAAAACTCCAACAGATTTGTCAAACACGATTTGCCTTTCATAAATCAGTGTTGACTCTGCCCAATCCTATTATTATTTTCTAAGTGCCCTGTTACCACGCCCTTAATAATAGATTCTAGCATTTTCCCTACTACTGATGTTAGACTAACTGGTGTATAGTTCCCCATTTTCTCTCTCCCTCCTTTCTTAAATAATGGGGTTACATTTGCTACCTTCCAATCCACGGGAACCGTTCTAGAATCTATGGAATTTTGGTAAATGACAACCAATGCATCCACTATCTCTATAGCCACCTCTTTCAAAACCCTAGAATGTAGGCCATGGGGTCATGGGGATTTATCAGCTTTCAGTCCCATTAATTTTTCCAGTGCTACTTTTTTACTATTACTAATATCTTTCAGTTCCTCATTCTCGCTAGACCCTTGGTTGTCCACTATTTCCAGGAAGTTTTTTGCGTCTTCCGTAAAGACAGACACAAAGGGGCGATTTTGCCAGCCCTGGGGAGGCGGGTATGGAGGCGGGACTGCCGGGAAAATGGCAGAATCTGGGGGCGGGTACCCATCCTTCCCCCCAACCCGCCTCCGTGCCATCTTCCCAGGAGGCGGGTACCCGACCCGCGCTGGGAGCCGCCGCCTCGAGGCGGGAAGGGGATTAGTGCCAATTAACTGCCTGTTAAACAAATACTTTGGGGGTGATTTTGTTAATTTCTCCACCATTTCCTTATTCCCCATTATAATTTCTCCTGTCTCAGCCTGTAAGGGACCCACATCTACTTTCGCTAATCTTTTCCTTTTTACATACCTATAGAAGCTTTTACCGTCTTTTTTTACATCTCTCGTTAGTTTACTCTCATTCTATTTTCCCTTTCTTTATCAATTTCTTGGTCCTCCTTTGCTGAATACTAAAATCCTCAGGCTTGCTACTCTTTTTGGCAGCATTGTAAGCCTCTTCCTTTGATCTAATACTATCTTTAACTAATCTTGTTAGCCACGGTTAGATCACTTTTCCTGTGGGGTTTTTGTGCCTTAAAGGAATGTATATTTGTTGTAAATTATGTATTAATTCTTTAAATGCTAGCCATTGCTCGTCCACAGTCATACCTTTTAATGTTTTTTTTTCCAATCTACCTTAGCCAACTCGCCCCTCATACCTACGTAGTTTGCTTTGTTTAGATTTAAGACCCTAGTTTTGGATTTAACTAAGTCACTTTCAAACTCAATATAAAATTCTATCATATTATGGTCACTCTTCCCTAAAGTCCCATTACTACAAGGTTATTAATTAACCCTTTCTCATTGCACAATACTAGATCTAAAATAGCCTGTTCCCTAGTTGGTTCTCAACATACTATCCCTTCTAAAAGTTATGTATCCTGGAATATTTAGTTCCCAACCTTGGCCACTTTGCAACCACGTCTCTGTTATGGCTATTAGATCAAACCTGTTCATTTCTATCTGCGCTATTAATTCATCTATTTTGTTGCGAATGCTTCGCGCATTCAGATATAGTGCTTTTGGTTTGACATTTCTCTTTTTCCCTGATGTCACCTGAGTCACTGATGCCTTATTACCTTTGTTACTCTCTCTGTCCCTTCCTGACCCACTCTGCTTATTTTTACCCAAAACTCTGCTCTGCTCTAGAGCCTTGACATTTCTCTCGCTGCTTTTAAATTTACTCTTTCTTGAATCCTCCCACCTGCGCTTCATTAGTTTAAAGCCCTGTCTGCTGCCCTAGTTATTCAGTTCGCCAGGACCCAGCCCGGTTTAAGTGGAGCCCGCCCCAATGGAACAGCTCCCTCTTTCCCCTTACCCCTTCCTCCTACACCACTCTTTGAGCCACGCATTTAAACCTCTAATCTGTTTGTCCCTATGACAATTTGCGCGTGGCTCAGGTAACAATCCAGAGATTATCACCTTTTGAGGTTCTGCTTTTTAATTTGGATCCTAGCTCCTCAAACTCCCTCAGCAGAACCTCATTCCGAGTTCTACCTATGTCGTTGGTTCCTACGTGGACCACGACAACTGGATCCTTCCCCTCCCACTCCTTCTCCAGGAGATGTCATTAACCAACCTTCGGAACTCGCGGTTGCAGAGAACAGTATCTATCCCTCTGACTATACTGTCCCCTACCACAACTACATTCCCTTTCACTCACCCCCCCCCCACCCCACTTGAATGACCTCCTGCACCATGGTCATCCTGCTCATCCATCCTACAGGCTTTTCCCTCATCCACACAGGCAGCAAGAACCTCATACCTGTTGGACAAGGGCAAAGGCTGAGGCTCCTCCAGCACTGCACCTCGGGTCCCCTTACCTGCCTGAGTTGCAGTCACACCCTCCTGTCCCTGACCACTAACCAGACCTGTACCACTACCTAACCTAAGGGGTGTGACTGCCTCCTGGATCAAAGTGTCCAGGTAACTCTCCCATCCCTGATACCCTGCAATGTCTGCAGCTCAGACTCCAGCTCAAAAACTCTGAGCTGAAGTTCCTCAAGATGCAGGCACTTACTGCAAACGTGGTTGTCCGGGATCACAATGCTTCCCACAAACTCCCACCTGCTGCAGTTGCGGCACACCACCTGCACTGCCATCCCTATATGACCTTGATTTATTTAATTAAATTTGTAATTAGGTAACTTAGTTTACAGTGTAGTTTCCTGACTACTTGATCTAGATTAAGTTAAGGGTACTGCAATTAAATATCTACCTATAACACAAAGCACTGCAAGTAGTGTAGGCAAAAAGCAGCAACTCCTTCCCCCTCTTCAAATTCCCAGCCAAAGCACTCTGTTCAAGTCCACTCCGTTTAGTCCCGCTCTGCAGAAATGTTTACTTTTATACACTTGGAGCCTCACCCAATTTACAAGTGATGATTCAGCTCCCCTGCTCCTGGTGATTAGCGCCTATTCAACTCTTACACCTGACTGACCGTTAACTGCCACTGGCAGTCAGCTTCTGTTAACTACAGTTTTTAAAGTTCTATGTTAACTTCTACTTACCCAATACTTAGCAGAAATTCCCACTCTTTCCAAATTCCTAACCAAAGCACTCTGTTCAAGTCCACTCCATTTAATATGGTGGTGAATATTTTTTTCTGTTCGACCCTTCTGCTAAAACTAGTGAATGCATGTGCCTGTAGGTATGTCACTTCACCCTACCAACTGACTTTTGTTTCAAACCTTCATCAGACAGGGACTGTCGACTTACAAAGAACTTTGCAGTCTTGCCAGCGATCTTAATCAACCAGACCTTGTTTACAAGTTCATGAACCTGGCCAATCACCATGCCATGTGGAACTCTCGAAAGGTAAATGGCATTTCAGGAATTGTTTGCAATGTGCGTAAACAAGAATTAAGGAAGCTCGACAAAAAGAATAAGCTTCCGTTGACCAGGTCTAATCACGTGGATTGCCAGTGTTTTGTGTTAGCGGCAAGCATATGTGATGGTGATGCTGTTATTAAATAACTGCTGCTTGTCCCTGCAGGGTGCTGCTTTTGGCTTCAACATCATAGCAACGAAGGCTGAAGAACAGTTGGCTCCTTATTTATCTAAACTCATCCCACGTCTTTATCGATATCAGTTCGATCCGAATTCTGGAATCCGGCAGGCAATGACCAGTATTTGGAATGCCCTTGTCACAGATAAAAGTGCTGTAAGTGTGGAGTTTCATTCAGATCCAAGATGTGTTTGGTTTGTTCTTTTGAGCTACAGCTATTTGGATAACATCATTTGAGGTCTAGTCGTCTCCAGGTCCGTTAGTTTTTTCAGACTGTTGGATGTTGCTGGCTGCAGTTACTTCAGTTGAAGTACAGACACACGCACACAGAAGGAAAAAGTTATTTTTATTTCAAGCAACCTCCAACACAACAGGGTACTGGCACCAATAAATAGTGCTTTCACGAGGAAAAAAATCATAGGGCTGATGTCCCTTTAAGGGAAGACACTCCTATGATTCATCCTGCTCTCTCACTATGTAAATAATGCACCATCTGTGCAGGATCAATCCTATTTTACCTGCTTTGAAGAAATGTTCATTCAACACTTACTAGTGTGCAGTTTCCCCCCCCCCCCCCTACCCACACACAATCCTTCTGTTAATACCAGTTTTTGCATGTTAGATTTCTTATTATTTTCTTAATATGTAACAGGAGGTAAAATTTAAGACATTTAAAATTTAGTGATGGAGGAGCTGATTAATGTCTTCAGTCGCTAAAACAACTATATGAATTGGCATTTTTTTTAATGCATAGTTCTCACATAATTGATCCATATACAGCTTCTCCTTTTCCTTAGGATGTGCTATAAGCTATATCTGTACTGTAGATCTGTTTTTAAACTCATCCACCTCAGGCAATTTTAGAAAGAGTTAATTATATGTTTCTTCTAACAGATAGATACGTACTTAAAGGAGATTCTTCATGATCTAATAAACAATTTAACCAGCAATCTTTGGCGAGTTCGTGAATCCAGGTAATTACTACTGTTTCAGAAGTGTGGTATGATCCTGTGTGACAATCACAGTAGCACGAATCGTGATTACATCTGGATCTCAGCATTACAGTTGTCCTTAGCATTTCTAGGTTAGGATGGGGGAAAATTGGGCAGGTTTCCTGCCCTTGATTGCTGTCTAGCAGCCCTGAAAGGCTAGGCTAACACCTGAAGGATAGCCACTTGGGTGACCTCTGTACTCTGGCAAGGAATCAATGCTTTCAATAGAGGGGGAGCAGGAAATGGGGCAGGAATGGAAAAAAATTGTTGGGTAATTAGTATCAAATAGTTAGTTGCATTGTTGTGTGGTAATGAGATTAGAGTCTAAATGCAAAAGTCACCCAGCATTAAGAAAGAAAATGGAATGAATGAATTAATGCACAGTTGTAATCTTCCTGAGATCCTGCTTGCCTACCTGTCCTTTTTAAGAAGGCATGTTGTCTGCTTTAAGCAACAATGAAGCACTAATTCTCATTGATCTGAGTCATTTGTGTTTGTGTATGCCTGATAGCTAATTTTCACGTTGTTCAATCCATTGTTGTTGGCAGCAGGCAATTTGTCTTTCTTTGTTGGGGTGGGGTGAGGAATAATTAAGGCTGTGTACCTGCGCTGTGACTGGCAGTTTGAGAAAATTATAGTATTGAAGATGAAATTTGGGGAGGAGGATAGAGAGTCACACTAAATAAGAAAGATGTTTCTATGGATCTGAGTAACACTGGCAAAAGGGAACTGAACAGTTTAAATCATGTTAATTAGGTTAAATCAAAAAAAATGTTTATGATTTTGTACTAGTCATACAGGTTGGCAGTGAGCCATCAGTATATCAAATTCCTCAGAAAGGTCTTGGAAAGAAAAGTAAAAAGTCTGTTAGACTCTTGCTTGAGTTGAGTCTGACTTTGAATTTGATAGTCAAATCCTGTTAATTGAAAATATTGCCCTCTGGAATTTTACTTCGTGTTTGGGGAAGGGGACTGGTTTTGTTTTTGTGCTTACCTTTACCTCCTTGTTAATTGGTATTAGTGCAGTAGTGAGGGACCAAGGTTCTAGGAACTGAACCTCAGCAAAGAAATGTCATTTTCAGCACCTAGCCTCAAACACAGCAAATATGGGAGATATAATTGGTGATCGCTTTTAAAATAAGAAAACCAATATAAAAGAAAGACTTGCATTTATATAGCGCCTTTCACGACCTCAGGACGTCCCAAAGTTTTTTATAGCCGATTAAGTACTTTTGAAGTGTAGTCACTGTTGTAATGTAGGAAACGCGGCAGCCAATTTGCACACAGCAAGCTCCCACAAACAGCAATGTGATAATGATCAAATAATCTGTTTTAGTGATGTTGGTTGAGAGATAAATATTGGCCAGGACACGTAGCAGAAATCCCCTCCTGTTCAAATAGTGCTACGGGATCTTTTACGCCCACCTAAGAGGGCAGATGGGGTCTCGGTTCAACATCTCATCCCAAAGACGGCACCTCTGACCGTGCAGCACTCCCTCAGTACTGTCCTGGGAGTGTCAGCCTAAATTTTGTGCTCAAGTCTCTGGAACGGGGCTTGAACCCACAACCTTCTGACTTTGGGTGAGAGTGCACTAAGCCACGGCAGACAAAAGGCCATTGTGAGGTCTTGCCCTCGAATATTTATTTCAGTATAACTGGTCCATTTTGTGGGGTACCTTGAATACTAAATGCGGATGAGATTCAATTATTCTATAGAATATTTTTGTCTGTCTTGCAAGTATGATGTTTTTATGAATTAAAAAATGTAAGTTTTAATTTCAAGCATTTTTCAGTCTTGATTGAAAACAGAAACCTGCACAGCATCTGTACAATAAAGATGTCTGAACAGTTACCATTTGATTTGATCAGATTTATTAGGTTAGTTTCTGTCTCTTCCCAATACTTAATGGTGTTTCAGTGATCCCATCCTCTAATTTCTGGAAATTTAGGTTATAATTTTCTGACTCCTGAGTATTACATCCACTATTTTGTATAAAAGTGCTTCTGTGTTCTAAAGAATGGAATGTGGGTTTCTTCAGCTGAATTCACTCGCATAACTATTGCTTACAGCTGTTTAGCAATTAATGATCTACTGCGGGGAAGACAAGTGGATGAAATCATTGACCGACTTACAGAAATGTGGGAAACTCTCTTCAGAGTGCGTGATGATATAAAGGTACAGCAGTTCACTTCGGATATTCTTCCAAGTTGGGTTTTGGCACAGAAAATAGCTTTCAGGTAACGCTGCTGTATAACTTAGTTTGGCGTTTGTGGGTCCCGTCTGCTGAATGAAGACAGGATTGTTTTGCGTTGTGATGCCGCCCCACTGCCAACATTTAAGTGTGAAGGAATAAGCCATATTCAGAAAAATACACCATTCTATGAAAGAATTCTGGCCTAATTAAAACATGACAAACTAGGTCTGGAAATCTAGAAACCTGGCTATGAAAAGCTGTATTGTTAACAGCATTCAGGCTATTGGGATAAGATAAGTTGTTGGCACTGAATCAATAACCTTATTGAAACAGGAGGTTGGAGGCTCCTGAAGTCTGAAGCTTTGGAACGAACACAATGGTACACCCTGTTAAGGTGTTCTAAATTACACTTCAGAAAGAAACACATAAAATTAAGAAACATATAACTTCGTAAAAATGACATCAAATGAAACACAGGAGACACGATTCTGTGTTGCAACCAGGTAACTAAGAATTGCATAAATCACCCTGGTTGAGGTGTTTTAATTTATACGTCGTAAAAAGACACAAACAGAAGACCTTGGTAAAAATGACATCAAATAGATGCACCTGCTGTTACACCGTTTTTTATGATAAGCTTCGAACACCTAAAGGAGAGACACGAGTCTGCATTGCTACCAGCTGAGGTGACTGTAAGAATAGCAGGGGTCAGCAGAAAAATGACTAGAGATAATTAGCTTACTTCAGCAGAAAACTTCAAAGGAAATACCACTAAGAAAGGATATAAATATTGAACTTTCAAATGGGATGATAGATTCGCTGTAAGGGGGCAAAGCGATTCTCAGGCTTCAGAGGCAGGCTCTGTAAGTCTACAACTCTTTGTGTCTCGGGGATCAACGGTACTGTATTTGATTTTGGTGGATATTCTGAATAAGAACTGTAAAAATGTAGCGAAGTTAAGATCTGATAAGAATTGTAAGCTTTCTCTTTTTGGAACTGTTAATGTTGCGATTGAAACACCTACTGTAATTACATGTCGGTTCTTTAATAAATCTATATATTTTTAGAATTGTCTCACATAATACTTCTGTATCAAACTCAATCTCTGTACACTCTTTGGTGAGGAGTTGCAGAATTCTGGGGGAGTTATCCGGACCCTCATAATATCCGGAACGTTACAGTTTAGCTAAACTTATTAAAAGTGCTATCTGGAGGACGGTAACATCTTCAGGTTGTTCCTTTCCTTTAGGGAGAGATGGTCCAGACCTTTCGACCCAATTAAGCGTCTTTAGGATTCGGCTACCTCAAACTTTAGTTGAAAGTGAACGTCTGGGGAATACGCCTGATCCGGGGTAGCCCTAAAGGGGCTAGGACTAGTAATTATCCCTTCAGAAGGTGCAGGCTCACAAATGAAGAATGACCACTCGGCTGAGGTTCTGGGGGGTGACCATCCCAAGCAACCACACGCCAACATGAGTCAGTGCATATAGGGCAGAAAATTGGTGGGGTGGGGAAATACTGCATTTCCTTCTAGTACAGTGAGAGGGAGGTTCCCACTTACTGTTCTTGGGAAAAGTTGAAAATTAGGAGCAAAACATTAAATTGCTGAGGATGGGGATACCTTCACTCTTTAACTGAGCAATCTTATTTGTTTAACAGGAGTCTGTTCGTAAGGCTGCAGACCTTGCACTTAAAACCCTGAGTAAGGTAAGGATATTGAATACATGTGGGTAGAACTTAATTTCTATCATGTGGAGTGCTATTGAATGAGAGCGCTATTTAAGGTTTTAGTACTCGCATTAACGTTATCGGCTAAAGCTTCAGGTCTTTACAGCAACCTAGCGGCTCAACTAATTGAACGAGTTTTCAGCCAGCTAGACTCAAATAAGTAAGAGTCAAATAAGATGTTAAAAGAGTTTCCTGATACTTTCTTGGTTGTCTTTATGGATTCTCCACTCTGTTGTGTGTCGTTAATTATTTTTTTTCCTTTATGTTTTGTCTGTTTTTCCGTACGTCTTTAATTCTATTAAACTGACTGAACTATAGCATCAAAACTGTCGCTTTGAACTTAAAATTGTTTTTGCTGCTTTATCTACATTTAAATTTTCTGTTGGAGTATCTTTTTAATGGTTGTAAGCACAAAGATCTTTATTCAAACATCAAAGCAAACAAGATAAACTCTAATATTTTAGCCAAATGAATGGGTAGGCAACCTGCTCCTATACCTCCACCAGTATTGCATTGCAACCTGTTCATTGTGAAGTGCACCACAGCAGGTTAGAGTTTTGTCTCCCTCTGATCTATTTTTTTTAAATTCCCCACCCGCCACCTTCAACCCTAGTCTTTGTTAATGTGCTTCACCCAGATGAAACAGCAGGACATGGAAACTTATTGTGTGGGAGATCACAGGTGTAAGCTCGGATCCTACCCACGTATGACACAGAATGTGTGGAGCTTAATTTGCTGTGTATATATTTTGTTTGCATCATTAAATTAAAAAAATTCTGGAAGGCCCAACTCCATCAAGGAAAATGATTTGTGGAAGATTGTTTTTTTCTACCATTATAATGTGATCCAAATTTTGAGAGAGTTCGTATCAATGTTGCATTTGTTTCAGCTTTACTACCACATGGAGTAGTTGAGGCGAATAGCGTAGATGCATTTAACGGGAAGCTGGATAAGTACAGGCAGGGAGAAAGGAATAGAAAGTTATGCTGAGAGGATGAAGTAAGGTGGGAGGAGGCTTGTGTGCAATGTTCACTTTAAGCTGCGTGGCCGTGCATCGCTCCAGGGGTCCTGTGCGGACGGTGAGCCGGCTTTTAAATTGAAAAAACGTGCATGCGCGGAATTTTGAATGGGCCGCGCAGCCCCAAAAAAATTACAGGGAACATTGCTTGTGTGGAGCATAAACACTGACATAGATCAGTTGGGCCAAATGGCCTGTTTCCATGCTGTAAATTCTATGTAATATGTAACAATGCTGACCATGAGAGGAGGTTGCAGAGATTAGGTGAAGTGAAGTCATGGATGGATTTGTAGACAAGGACTTAATGTGTTAAGGACGGGGAGTCAGTCATGATGGGATGATAGGGTGACTCAGACTCTTATATATTGTATAATGTGAAATACTTTCAAAATTTGGGAGTTATAAAGGAATTAATGTTAATACGCTGTCTTTGTCATAACAGTTGAGTTTGTTTTCTTTTATAGGTGTGTGTACGTATGTGTGAACCTTCCAATGGTGCTGCTGGTCAGCGAGTTGTTGCTGTGCTCTTACCTTGCTTATTGGACAAAGGCATTATGAGCACTGTAACAGAAGTTCAATCTCTGAGGTACATATCTATATACCATGAAGCCACTGTGGAGAAGGAAAAAAAATCAGAAACCTTTTAATAGCTTGCCTAAGTTTTAGAGAAACTTAACATATTAAGTATGGGTTGAACACCATATTTAAAATTGTGAAATATTTAAAGGAGCGTATCATCATTTATGTCCTTTATTTGAAAAAAACAGTTACACATAATCAACGTTATTTGTCCTTTTTAATTCACCCTTCTGACATTGTTGGGATCAAGCTTCCAGGAGCCCAGCAATTTTAAAAATCAGCCAGGATTAAAATATCTTGCTGATCGTTTATCACATGGTTATTCGATGACTTGATGATTATATGTAGAGTTTCTGTTTTTTGGTGGGGAATTTGGTGTTTATTCTTAAATGTTCCCATTTGCACCAAATTCAATGCTTTCATATTTGTATTAAAGTAAGAATTGGAGCAAAATCAGGTGCAAATAGGAAACTCTAGAATCCACCTCCCACTCTACAATCTGGGGGAACAAGTATTAATACAATGGGGAGGCTGGCAGGGAGTGAGGGGCGGGAATGTAGACCCAAGAGTCAAGAATTGGAGCTTGAATACTGTTCGAATTGAGTGCTCCATTCTGGGAGCACAGTTAGCATTAAGTGTTGAACTGCTTAATTTGCATTTATAGAATCATAGAATGGTTACAGCACAGAAGGAGGCCCATCGAGTCCGTGCCGGCTCTCTGCAAGAGCACTTCAGTTAGTCCCACTCCCCCACCCTTTCCCTGTAGCCCTGCAAATTTTTTATCTTCAGGTACTTTTGAAAGCCACGATTGAGTCTGCCTCCACCACCCTTTCAGGCAGTGCATTCCAGATCCTAACCACTCGCTGCGTAAATAAGTTTTTTCTTACGTCGCCTTTGGTTCTTTTGCCAGTCACCGTAAATCTGTGTCCTCTGGTTCTCGACCATTCCGCCAGTAGGAACAGTTTCTCTCTCTCTACTCTGTCCAGACCCCTCATGATTTTGAACACCTCTATCAAGTCTCTCTCAACCTTCTCTGCTCTAAGGAGAACAACCCCAGTTTCTGTAGTCTGTCCACGTAACTGAAGTCCCTCATCCCTGGAATCATTCTCGTAAATCTTTGCTGCACCCTCTCTAAGACCTTCCTAAAGTGCAGTGCCCAGAATTGGACACAATGGGCTGGATTTTCAATGACCCGTGGAGTCGGATTTGGAGGCGGGGGGTGGGGGGGCTTAAAGTTGCAGATTCGGGGGTCCAGACTCCAACCCGCCTCCATGCCAGTTTCTCTGGCGGCGGGTACCTGACCTGTTCTGAGACCCGACTCCCCGAGGCGGGAAGGGATTAGTGACAATTAACTGCCTGTTAACAGGTAGTTAACAGGCAGTTTTTTGCATAATCCCTATTTTAAAAAGAAAACTGTGGGCTTCCCGACAGGTGGCAACCACTCCAAGTTATCGGGGCGGGCCGTGGGTCTGCAGGGGTTGGAGGGGTCGATATGTCCGGTGGACAGGTGAGTGATGGGTGCATGTGTGTAAGGTAAGTGCTAAGTGTTGAAAAAAGTTTTACTTACCTTAACTTCCTCCTGCAGGTGTCAGCCCTTCAGTTTTCGGGAGTTAGAAATCTCACTGGCACAGAAAGCAGGAAAGCCGTGGTTCTGTCAAAAACTGCAACCTTCTGTTTTCTGTGCTGGAATGATTTCTAACTCAGCCTGAAAGGAAGGACTGAAGTTAGAAATCATATTGTGAGTGTTTGACAGCTTCACAGAGCTGTCAAACGCTGATACTTCATCTGTCAAAAGCTCTTGACAGATGAAATGTCAGTCTGTGACGTCACCTGTTGCCGGGTGGCCCTTAATTGGCCTGCTGAGCCCACTGGGCGGGGGAAAATACAGTGGGTTGGCCACATCTCGATGGAGGCGGGTTCACAAGCCAGAATGTGTGATTCCCGACCCCAACCCGACTCCAACTTCAAAATCCAGCCCAAAACTTCAGTTGAGGCCGAACCAATGTTTTATAAAGGTTCATCATAACTTCCTTGCTTTTGTACTCTATGCCTCTGTTTATGAAGCCCAGTATCCTGTATGCTTTTTTAACCACTTTCTCAACCTGCCCTGCCACCTTCAGCGATTTGTGCACATATACTCCCAGGTGTCTCTGTTCATGCACCCTCTTTAGGATTGTACCCTTTAGTTTATATTGCCTGTCCTCGTTCTTCCTACCAAAATGTATCACCTCGCACTTTGCTACGTTAAATTTCATCTGCCACGTGTCTGCCCATTTCACCAGCCTGTCTCTGTCTTCTTGAAGTCTATCACTATCCTCCTCACTGTTCACTATACTTCCAAGTTTAGTTTTGTGTCATCTGCAAATTTTGAAATTGTGCCCTGTACACCCACGTCCAAGTCATTAATATATATCAAGAAAAGCAGTGGTCCAAGAACCGACCCCTGGGGAACACCACTGTGTACCTTCCTCCAGTCCGAAAAACAACCGTTCACTACCCTCTGTTTCCTGTCACTTAGCCAATTTTGTATCCATGCTGCCACTACCCCTTTTATTCCATGGGCTTCAACTTTGCTGGCAAGCCCAATATGTGGCACTTTGTCAAACGCCGTTTGGAAATCCATGTACACCACATCAACCGCATTGCCCTCATCAACCCTCTCTGTTACCTCATCAAAAAACTGAATCAAGTTAGACCAAAAGTAATTGGTGCAGGCCCCTGGGACTTTATATGACAGTAGTAGAACATGCATGGCGTAAGTCCTCACACCTTCATGACTTCTTTATATGCGTGTTTAGCCCATGGCTCTCCCAGAGCCCGTTAACCTGGGCTATACTGCTATGGTGTGCGGAAGATGCATATCATTCAAAGGGTGCAGGTGAGCCTACAAGATAGAAGACTGATATCTCTAATTTTGCTTTCCAAACAATTCAACGTGTAGCAGAAGCAAAAAGAGTTAAGATACAGATCAGTCAATATGTAATTGAATGGCAAAAAAGGCTCAACAGGCTGAATGGCCTGCTCCTGTTCCTATGTTTAAAAATGTTCACTGTGGTGGTGGTTGAAAACATTCGATGTGATGGGGGGTGTGGGAGAGATACAGCAGGACTTAGTCAACAGGGAGTACATTGAGGATATCACCAGCAGCATCAAAAAGGTAGCGGATTTCATCAATTCATTCAGTAAAGAAGCAGCAGCCAGTGAATAATAAATAACCAGCAGCAGCAATAGAGTCACCAAAGGAGAGATTTATCTTTACACCCACTCACTCCGGTGGGTGCCAGTAATGCTGGGGTTTAGGGCCTGGTTCAGGTCATATCCTGTGTTAGTTTGTCTCTGACTTGACTATAGTGGAAAAATAAAATTGCATCTAATTTCCAGTTATCGATTAAAGGGGGTTAGGTTAATATATGATTGGAATTTCTCTTCCTAATTAGTCACATTAAGTAAGTAAAACACAAATAATAATATTTGTTCTGATGAAAGGTCATCGACCTGAAACGTTAACTCTCTTTCTCTCTCCACGGATGCTGCCTGGCCTGCTGAGTTTTTCCAGCGTTTTCTGTTGTTATTACAAATAATAATATGTTTAATTGTATAACTAATTTTTATACAGAAAAAAATACTTATGTTGTGTTACAGGAGGTCTGTGGAATTTTTATAACACGGGAGCAGGGCCTCAGAAGCAAAATGGTTGAGGTCCCCGAGACTACAGTAATGAGAATGGTAGTAGTGGGAAATTCTAAAATCAGAATAGATGGCCTTTTTTGCAGTCGTGACTGGGAGTCCCGAATGGTAACTTGCAGTATAAAATGGGGATCGCGAAGGTTTTCAAGATTATGGAAGATTTTGAGAGGGTAATTAGTGCAAGATTGTTTTTCTACTGTTGGAAAATCAGTAACAAGTAGACGTAGAGAAGATATTTCCACTTATGTGAGATGTCCAAAAGTAGAGGCCATAAATACAAGATTGAGACTAATAAATCCAATAAGGAATCCAGGAGAAACCTCTTTACCCAGAGAGTGATTAGAATGTGGAACTCACTACTACAGAAGGATATGTTGATGGGGTTAGATGAAGAGGGGTGGGAGGAGGCTCGTGTGGAGCATAAACACCAGCATAGACCAATTGGGCCGAATGACCTGTTTCTATGCTGTAAATTCTTTGTAATTCTATGTATTTGGTCTTCATGGTATCAGTGTGAAGGACATCATGGGAGCAGGTGGAAAAACTACTGAGATAAAACATAATATTATGGCCAGCAATATTGGAAAACATCTTGAGCATACAAAGTGAAAGGGAAGATTAGAAGGTTATGATAAAAGGCTAACAGATAATGTAAAAGGAAATGATGAGGGTTTTTATGAGTATATAAAATAAAAAATAGTTACGGGGAGTAGGTCCACTCGGGTGAAGGGGAGGATCTTTTATGTGGAGGATGGAGGTATGGTGAGATCATAGAAACATAGAATAATAAAAGAAAGACTTGCATTTATATATCGCCTTTCACAACCACCAGACATCCCAAAGCACTTTACAGCCAATGAAGTACTTTTTGAAGTGTAGTCACTGTTGTAGTGTAGGAAACACGGCAGCCAATTTGCGCACAGCAAGCTCCCACAAACAACAATGTGATAATGTCCAGATAATCTGTTTTAGATGTTGATTGAGGGATAAATATTGACCAGGACACCGGGGATAACTCCCCTGCTCTCTTCGAAATAGTGCCATAGGATCTTTTACGTCCACCTGAGAGCGCAGACGGGGCCTCGGTTTAATGTCTCATTCGAAAGACGGCACCTCCGACAGTGCAGCACTCCCTCAGTGCTGCACTGGAGTGTCGGCCTAGATTTTTGTGCAGCACAGAAGGAGGCCATTCAGCCCATCGTGTCTGTGTCATCTCTTTGAAGAGCTAGCCAATTAGTCCCACTGCCCTGCTCTTTCCCCCATAGCCTTGCAAAATTTTCCTTTTCACGTATATATCCAATTTCTTTTTGAAAGTTATTATTGAATCTGCATTCACCACTCTTTCAGGCAGTGCATTTCAGATCATCATAACTCACTGATTTGAAAAATTTCTCCTCTTCGCCCTTGCTTTTTTGCCAATTAACTTAAATCTGTGTCCTCTGGTTACCGCCCCTCCTGTCAGTTGAAACTGTTTCTCCCTTTTCTACACTTATCAAAAACTCTCATATTAAATAAGTATTTTGTTAATATTTACAAATGACGATAGAAGTGAAAATGTAGGTGTACTAGAGGAGGATGTAAAACAATTATTAGAGATAACTAATTAATTGTTATTAGAGAAAGTAAATTGGTTCTGAAAAATTTAGCAGAACTCCAGGTGGGTAGGGCACCAGGCCCTAATGGCACGCACCCTCGGCTGTTGGAAGTAAGTCATAGAGGACATAGTATAGGCTTGGACAATTTTTAAAGCTTCCTTAGATAGGCAAAATATCCTGGGGCACTGGAGGAAGCCAATGTAACACCTGTTCAAAAATGGAAAGAAGAAAACACCTGGTGTAACTAGTCCAATTAGTTGATAGAATCTGAGAATCTATCATTTGGAATCAAATTAGTGAGCATTTAGAATATACAATGATAATCAAGACAGCCAGTGTGGAATTTGTCAAAGGGAAGTTGTTTGAAAAAGTGACTGATGTACATATGGATTTTCAGAAGCCATTCAAGGTGTTTCACAGGCTTGTTAGAGAAATTTAGGAATATGGTAGGCAAGGAAATGTAGCAGCATGTTTGGAAAGTTGGTTGGACAGGAAACAAAGGATTCGGGTCAACGTGTTGCTTATATTGGAGGAGAATTCAAAGTGGTGTACCCTTGGGGGGCGAATGGGCTGGTTTCACTCCTGTTCTTGATATTTATAGATGATTTGGACTTGGGCATAGGGCGCATGTTACCAAAAGTAGTAGGTTTGGCAAACAAAAAGGGGTTGTAAAAGACTTCAGGAGAACATAGACAGATTAACAGAATGGGCAGACAGGAAATATTGGAACTATTTCCACTGGAGCAGTGTAATTATGAAGGGTTTTGATGGGCTGCATAGGGAAAGACTATTTACTTTGGGTGGTGAGGGGTCATGAATTGAAAATTGTTACTGAACGAGAGGAGAGAGGTTAGGAGAAAAGTCTTTGCACAGGGAGTAGTTGAGGCAAAAATCATTGTATCTTTTAAGGGAAAAGTTGGTAATTATTTCAATCAGAGGTAGATACTATGGTAGAGAGAAGGGCAATGTTATCAAGTTTGCATTGTTCTAACAAAGAGCCAGAACAGAGACGATGGACCAAATGGCAGCGTCTTGTGCTGCAAACATTTATGGCTGTATGATTCATGGGAAATCTGGGAGTGACCAACAAGTACTCATGACGTAGCTAGGGAAATGTGCATGTATTGTGGTCTTGGCTGCAGTTGAATGTATCTACTTGTGTATTTTGTAGATCTCCCATGACTGTTTTCACTATTGTGGCCCTTCCAATAAAGGTTCCTGTGAACCAGTTCCTGCTAACTTTGGTAGCCTGGATTCAGTAACTTTAGAAAGTAATTCAGATAGAAAATTGTGTATTCTGTCCAGCTATGCCAAGAGCATTTATTTGGGATATTGTACTCCTTTCTGAAGTACAGAGAGGGTGTATGCTTAATTAGCAAAACTAGATTGCTATATGGTTTGATTTTGGTATGATTAGCACTGGTATTTAGCTAGTGTCATCCTCGCTGCCAACTTGGCATGACAGTTGTCTGCAATGTTACAATATGCCTACAGGATCTAAGGTCTCTCGTTTCCCTTGTGTGCATTCCTCTTCATTTCTGAAAACCTCCTAAGGAAAATAGTTATGAAAAATGTAATATAATCACGTTAAGTGATTGTAATTTTTCACAGATACCTCGATTTTTATTAGAATGTGATTTTTATTTGTAATAAATCTGCTTTCTTTATATAGTATCAACACCCTTGTGAAAATTAGCAAAAGTGCGGGGACACTGTTAAAGCCACATGCAGCAAGACTTATCCCCACCTTGTTGGAATCGCTAAGTGTACTTGAGCCACAGGTCCTCAATTATTTGAGTCTACGTGCCACAGAGCAAGAGAAGGTGAAGTATAATATCTAATGTTTGAATTGTACAGTATATTTTCTAATTAATTTGTCTAACTTGTTGAACATTTTTGCTTTTATTTTAAATACTAGGCTGCTATGGACAGTGCCAGACTTAGTGCAGCTAAATCTTCTCCAATGATGGAGACCATCGACATGGTAAGTGTGAAAAGGCTAAGCAAATAACTAGTGTTTTAATCTGTAAACTAAAAGAAACTGTCTTGCTGGGAAGTGAGGTTAATCTACTGCTGATCCAGTACTTACAAATTCTGGTTTTAAAATTGTTCCTTTCGCAAGTCTAATCTTTTTCTCTTGGTAGTAAATGTGACCTTTTTTACCCTTTGACTATTGGAGTTGCACTATTTACACTTACCTACCGGGTTAATAGTTAAGATTTTACAATTTTAAATAGTAAGAGATACATTTCCATTCTTGCCTGCATCTTTTTTATTTTATAGTGTCTCCAACATCTAGATGCGTCTGTTCTGGGAGATCTAGTTCCCAAGTTGTGCGAACTGCTGAAGAGTGGAGTAGGTCTTGGAACCAAAGTGAGTCTTGAAATACCATAAAAGAGAGATTTGCAATTAATGTTTTTGATGACACTTGCATTTCAGCTTTACTACCACATGGAGTAGTTGATGTGAATAGCATAGATGCATTTAAGGGGAAGCTAGATAAGTACAGGGAGGGAGAAAGTAATAAAAGGTTATGATGATAGGGTTAGATGAAGAGGGGTGGGAAGAGGCTCGTGTGGAGCATAAACACCGGCACAGGCCAGGTGGGCTGACTGGCCTGTTTCTGTGCTGTAAATTCTATCTGATACATTAAACTTGCACACTATTAAAATTTTCCCTGCTGATAAATTAAAATATGTGGGCTGGTAAGAAACCAACAGCTATTTAATGATCCACTGTGTATGGTTTGTGGGATTTAGAGCCCTTAACTACATCTTTCCAACACTCCACTGTCCAAGCTAATATATGAAGAATTCTCACTGGAGTTAGATATAGGAGAATTACAAGTACCTGTGGAACTGTCCCCCAGCAGAAGTTAACATCTTCAAGTTGAGGCGGAGAGGAAAAAGAGAGCAACTTGAAAGTATAACTGATTGAAGTAATTTTCTTAGTTCCAAATATAAACAAAATTTGAACTTTGAGAATGTTACTTTAATAACATGATTATATTTCTGCTCTGGTGCTTTTCACTGTTGTCATTGGGATTAATTAATTAAAATCATCAATTTATCACATTCAACAGCAACAACTTAAATTTCTATAGCACCTTTAACGTAGTAAAACGTCCCAAGGCGCTTCACAGGAGTGATTATCAAACAAAATTTGACGCCGAGCCACATGAGATATTCGGGCAGATGACCAAAAGCTTGGTCAAAGAGGTAGATTTTAAGGTGGAGAGGTTTAGGGAAGGAATTCCAGAGCTTAGGGCCCAGGCAGCTGAAGGCACTGCCGCCAATGGTGGAGCGATTAAAATCAGGGATGCTCTAGAGGCCAGAATTGGAGGAGCGCAGATATGTCGATGGGTTATAGGGCTGGAGGAGATTACAGAAATAGGGAGGGGGGGCAAGGCCATGGAGGGATTTGAAAACCAGGATGAGAATTTTAAAATCGAGGCGTTGCTTAACCAGGAGCCAATGAGGTCAGCGAGCACAGAGGTGATGGTGCGAGTTAGGACAGTAAAGTTCATCAAAATGCTAACCTCCCTGGATAATATGCTGTTCTGATTTACAGGGAGGATGTGCCCATGTGGTAGTTTTTTTGACGACCAAATGTCCACAAGACTTAACTCCTTATGCAGGTTAGTATACAGACTAATTGCTGTTTATTTTATTTTAGGGGCAGCTGTAAAAAGCCAAGTGTCACAAGTTGTTTAACTGTGATACCTGTTTTCCATCTTAAATTCATATAATTATACAGCACAGGTGGCCATTCGGCCCATCGTGCCTGTGCCGGCTCTTTGAAAGAGCTATCCAATTAGTCCCAGTCCCCTGCTCTTTCCCCATAGCCCTGCAAAATTTTCCCCTTCAAGTATTTATCCAATTCCCTTTTGAAAGTTACTATTGAATCTGCGTCCAGCACCCTTTCAGGCAGCGCATTCCAGATTTTATATAGATGCCATTGCAAAGTCAAGTGACTACATTTGCTCACATTATGTTGTTTTGTTAACGTTAGTGTTAAACTCTTAAGTTGAAAACTAACTATTGCAACAATGATGAAAAAAATGTGCGCCGTACAAAGATCAAAAACTGTTGACTGAAAAGGGAGACTATTTGCATTATCTTGATTCTGTTGTAACATTGTGTTCTCTCATTACTGACAGGTAAATTGATGAGTGCCCTGCTGTCTGGTTTAAATGATCGTAGCAGTGTCATACGAAAAGCATTTGCTGTTGCAATGGGTCATTTGGTTCGGGTGAGTTTCTACAGTACTTAAAAGTGTTGTGTGGCTTTAGGTGCTAACTAACTGGGAAACAGAAGGAAAGGAAGATAATTGGGTTTGGCACAGTATGAACCTTTGTGCTGCAAAACGCTTGGACACCTTTGGAATTTGTTGTCAGTATTTAGCAATGCCGAACAATTATTGATTCTGTGAGATGTAGAGTAAACCTCCTTTTACTTTGCCGCAAAGCGTACCTTAACTGCTTGCTTCAAAGCCTCGTTGCAGCAGTGTAATTTTTGCTTTTCCCTTTTCCAAAACCAGCTGCCCTCCACTCGATGAGAATGCTAATTTGTGCCCAACCAGGGTCTTGAAACCAGATGCAACCATATTCAGAAGGACTTGGATCTTTTAGATAGCTGGGCCACGAGGTGGCGGATACAGGCCAATATGGATATGTAAAATAATTGGTATGGGGGCAAGAAACAAAAAGAGGGTGTATATGTCGCATGAAACAACCCTAGACCCATTCAGATTAGGAAAGGGATCATGGGGATACTGTGAAATAAATGGTCAGCCTGATGCTTAACTGCAGTGTAAAAAGACAAGTATGATACTGTATTGCATTAGCAGAGAATCAAATCAGATGATGTATTATTGCTGTATAAAAACAGTGGTCAAAATTCACCTGGAGAGCACTGTTTTGGCATTTTGGTCCCCAAGACATAGTTTTATGAGCAACAAAAATGTGTCTGTATATTAGAAGTTTAAATTACGGATTAAGGAAGTTGGGCTTGTTTTCTTTGGAAAGGAGGCTTTAAGGTGACGTAAGATTATGGACATAATTGACAAAATTGATCGGGAAAATTGTGCATTTCGGTGAAAGATGACTGAGATAAAAATGAGGAAGTAAGAAAAGAAGGCAGGTGGAACACTCACCCAAAGAGTCACATACTTGTGGGATAAATTACTGGAGAAGGCCTCTGAAGCAAAATGGTATAAATGGGTTCAAGAGACAATTAGATGTTTCTGCAGAGAGAAAGGATTGAGGAAAATGGTGAGGTGGGATTGATCTGTCAAAAAGAGGGCTTGTTGGGTCCAATGAAAGAAAGATTTGCATCAGTACAACACTTTTTTACATTCCTTGGGCATCACAAAGCATTTCGCAACCAATTAATTAGTCTTTTTGTTTTTGGAGTTGGTTGAGGAATGAATGTTGGCCAGGATTCGGATGGCTACCACTAGTCTAGACTGACCTTTGACCCTTTCCAGTTCCTAAAAATTCTAAATAATAAATGGCCCATTTGTGCTGTGGACCTGCACCCACTATGAACTGAGTTGAAACTTTTGCAACCAATGCCACTTTTTTTTACTCGTTCCTGGGATGCAAGCATCACTGGCAAGGCCAGCATTTATTGCCCATCCCTAATTGCTCTTGAGAAGGTAGTGGTGAGCCGCCTTTTTGAACCGCTGCAGTCCATGTGGTGAAGGAACTCTCAGAGCTGTTAGGGAGGGAGTTCCAGGATTTTGACCCAGCGACGATGAAGGAACGGCGATATACTTCCAAGTCAGGATGGTGTGTAACTTGGAGGGGAACTTGGAGGTGGTGGTGTTCCCATGCACCTACTGCCCTTGTCCTTCTAGGTGGTAGAGGTCGCGGGTTTGGGAGGTGCTGTCGAAGAAGCCTTAGCGAGTTGCTGCAGTGCATCTTGTAGATGGTACACACTGCAGCCACGGTGCACCGGTGGTGGTGGGAGAGAATGTTTAAAGTGGTAGATGGGGTGCCAATCAAGCGGGCTACTTTGTCCTGGTCGGTGTTGAGCTTCTTGAGTGTTGTTGGAGCTGCACTCATCCAGGCAAGTGGAGAGTATTCCATCACACGCCTGACTTGTGCCTTGTCGATGGTGGAAAGGCTTTGGGGAGTCAGGAGGAGGTGAGACATTCGCCGCAGAATACCCAGCCTCTGACCTGCTCTTGTAGCCACAGTATTTATGTGGCTGGTCCAGTTAAGTTTCTGGTCAATGGTGACCCCCAGGATGATGATGGTGGTGGATTCGGCGATGGTAATGCCGTTGAATGTCAAGGGGCGGTGGTTAGACTCTCGCTTGTTGGAGATAGTCATTGCCTGGTACTTGTGTGGTGCGAATGTTACTTACCACTTATCAGCCCAACCCTCAATGTTGTCCAGTTCTTGCTGCATGTGGGCATGGACTGCTTCATTAGCTGGGGAGTTGTGAATCAAACTGAACACTGCAATCATCAGCGAACATCCCCACTTCTGACCTTATGATGGAGGGAACGTCATTGATGAAGCAGCTGAAGATGGTTGGGCCTAGGACACTGCCCTGAGGAACTCCTGCAGCGATGTCCTGGGGCTGAAATGATTGACCTTCAACAACCACAACCATCTTCCCTTGTGCTAGGTATGGCTCCAGCCAGTGGAGAGTTGTTCCCCTGATTCCCATTGACTTCAATTTTACTCAGGCTCACTTAGTCAAATGCTGCCTTGATGTCAAGGGCAGTCACTCTCACCTCACCTCTGGAATTCAGCTCTTTGTCTGGACCAAGGCTGTAATGAGGTCTGGAGCCGTGGGGTCCTGGCGGAACACAAACTGAGCAGGCTATTGGTGAGTAAGTGCCGCTTGATAGCACTGTCGACGACACCTTTCATCACTTTCTGATGATTGAGAGTAGACTGATGGGGCGGTAATTGGTCAGATTGGATTTGTCATGGTTTTTGTAGACAGGACATACCTGGGCAGGAATACACTTCTGCTGCTGCTACTGATGGCCCTCAGCGCCTCATTGATGCCCAATTTTGAGCTGCTAGATCTGTTCTGAATCTATCCCATTTAGCACAGTGGTAGTGCCACACAACACGATGGAGGGTGTCCTCAGTGTGAAGACGAGTCTTCGTCTCCACAAGGACTGTGCGGTGGTCACTGCTACCAATGCTGAAATGGTAGATTGGTGAGGACGAGGTCAAGTAGGTTTTTCCCTCGTGTTGGTTCTCTCACCACCTGTTGCAGGCCCAGAATGGCAGCTGTGTCCTTCGCGACTCAGCCAGCTCAGTCAGTAGTGGTGCTACCAAGCCACTCTTGGTGATGGACATTGAAGTCCCCCACCCAGAGTACATGTGCCCTTGCTACCCTCAGTGCTTTTTCCAAGTGGTGTTCAACATGGAGGAGTACTGATTCATCAGCTGAGGAAGGGCGGTAGGTGGTAATCAGCAGGAGGTTTCCTTGCCCATGCTTGACCTGAAGCCATGAGACTTCATGGGGTCCGGAGTCAATCCAATAGTTTCATGGTCATCATTAATGATACTAGCTTTTTATTCCAGATTTATTTAATTACCTGAATTTAAATTTCCCAGCTGCCGTGGTGGGATTTTTAGTCCAGTAACATTACCACTATGCTACCGTTCAGCCAGCAGAGAGAGAGGAGACTTTCATCACATCAGTCTCCACTGGATTTGAATCTAGGTCTCTGAGCTGAAATCATAGTGGCTTTAATTGCTGCCTTATCCATTTCTGCTGAATGGTCATCCTTAATGTTCTACAGCTATGCTGAAATTTGTTTGGTAGGTTGGCTACATTTGTATTCGGATTACAGGAACACATCTGAAATTGGGTCAACGCAGAGTGAATGTATAGTGAGAAAGATAGGGACACCTTTAAAATAAACTTGTTTTACAATTTACAGTATTACTGTTTTTTCAATGCTCTATTACTGCAGGAGAACGGACTTCTGTAAGTGGATCGAAATGTGCTGAGGGAATGGGTCACGCTCTAGCAGATGTCCTTTAACTTAGATAAGTGCAGTGTAATGCACGTGGGCAGGACCAATACCAAGTGTACTTACCTGCTACATCGTACCGAATTAAAATCAGTTGAGAGATCGCTTGACGTTATTGTTCGTGACTCCCTAAAGGTTGCTGCTTTGTGCGTGGCCAATGCCAAGAAACTATAGCCAAAGCAAACAGGGTATTAGGTTGCATAAATAGAATTATCCAATATAAAACAGCACATCGTCTTGTCCTTGTGCAAGACCCTGGTTAGACCCCGTTTGGAATACTGCATCCAGTTTTGGTTCCCTCACATGGTGGACTTTTGGAAAAAGTCTAAAGGAGGGCCTCGAGGCTGATCCCCAGTTTAAAAGACCTGAGTTATTCAGAAATTCTTAAAAGGCTGGGTCTATTCCCTTTAGAAATGCGTAGACTTTGGGATGATTCGATAACAGTATGCAGAATTGTTAAAGGGCTTGATTGTGTTCCTCTTCAGAGGCTGTTTCAACGAGTAGGGTTGGGGAGGACCAGAGCTCATGCTTATAAGCTGCATAAGGGTATGGCTAGGTTAGATGTTAGACGGTTCTTCTTTTCCCAGAGGATAGACCTATGGAACAAGTTACCGGCTCGTGGTGAATGTAGACTCTCCACGTGCCTTCGAGAGAGAGAGCGCTGAACCAGTTCCTGACTAGGAAGATCACACATTATAAAATGTAGGTAAAATACCAGGTAGCATATACATTGATCTTGTGGTCCCCTGGACTAGTTTCGATCGCCTAAGAGGGTCAGAGAGGATTTTCCCAAATTGTTTTTTTCCTGATTGGCCTTGGGTTTCTTTTGCCTCTCCCAGGAGATCACATGACTGATGGTGGGTGGGTGTGCTGGTGGGAATGGGTGCCTAATCGTGACGCTCCAGGCATTCTGTGGGGCAAGTTCGATGGACCAGCTGATCTTTTCCTGCCCCGTCGATTTAGTATGTTTGTATGCTCGTATTTCATGTGAACCTTGTAATAATCCAAAACTGTACTATTATCTTGCAGACAGCACGGCCCAGTAGCACTGAGAAGTTATTTCAAAAACTCAGCATGTGGTATCTTGAAAAAGATGGTAAATATATCTGTATATTAAAATCGTTATGTCCTGTCACCTGTCGATTTATGGAGGTTTCCATGTAAATTGTGTCCACACCCAGTTACATTGGGAATAGCCTGTGTTGCCAGCAAGTTGAGCTCTTATAGGGGCATCCCATTTAGAATATTTAGCCACTTGTCACATTTTTCAGTCATAAAAGCCTGCGACCACAGTTCCCTATTAAAGAGAGAGAAACAGAGTTAACGTTTCAGGTCAAAGACCTTTCGTCTTCGACCTGAAACGTTAACTCTGTTTCTCTCTCCACGGATGCTGCCTGGCCTGCTGAGTTTTTCCAGCGTTTTCTGTTGTTATTTCGGATTTCCAGCATCTGCAGTATTTTGCTATTGTATCCCTATTAAAGAGCTTGGTTTGAGTCTACCTGTAATTCCAGTTCTGGCCATTGGGCTGCTCTGCATCATTTTGCTGTTCATTAAATTCTCTGTCAGAAATCTTACTAAAGTAGCAGATGAGATTTTAGTCTTTTCAAAGCGGTAACAATTTAAAAGCTCCATGGTATTATTAGTATGGTTCAATTTATCCCCATCATATTAAGAGGTGCAATCGCAACAGGATTTGTGAATTAATTTTATTTTAGCCAGTGTTGCTAATCAAATAATTTTTTTTGTTTTCTCAACCTTCCTACTGAAATCTCACTACAACCAGAGCAAACACATTTTTATTAAGAACCAAAGCCTGAATCATCTAATTCTGAAATGGGCCACTGTTCCAACTGAGTCACAAATCTATGTACAATATTAATTTTATATTGAAAAGGCCTCTGCTATAAATTAGGGTTTCTTTATGAATTGGGTGACTACCAGCTGCAGGGAAAATGGGCCTATCAGGATCTAGCTGGTAAAACATTTGCTTGTTAGATTAAAATTGACTGCAGAAATCAGTTAATGGTTCTTTATGTCACAGTGGTGCTGTCGGAAGATCCGGTTGGATATTTTTGTTTTTCCAGGGGGCAAGATTGAATATATGCGACAAGTTAAATGAGGTTTAGCAAAGCTCACCATTCCCTAACTTGGTTGGTCTTCCAGAATATGATTATATGTAAGGTCCAAATAGAAAGGTTAGTGCAAAAATAAGGGCACCAGATTGGAGTGGGGTAGATTTTTTTTTTAAGATGAGGGAGTTTGCTCAGTTGAGATGGAACTAGAAATAGGCAAGGGCAACGTTTCCCCTAAGCTGTGCGGACGCAGCCTCACATCGATCGCGAAGTCCCGCACAGGCCGCTCACCAGCTGTTGATGCTGGAGAAGATACTGCACCTGCGCGAAAAAGAAATTAGAGAGGACATTGGGCACAGGACTGTAAATCAACAATGGGACTTTTTTAAAAAGAAGATTGCAAAGGTGCAGAATAAATATATACCATTTATTTTAAAAAACTACTTCAGTTTCAGAAAGCCCTGGATAAAGAAAAAGAGGTTTTAAAGGAAAATATGCCTTATAGCTATGACAAAAAGAAGGAAAGGATAAGCAAAGCAATGCAGGCAGTATGAAGCGAGAATCTAAAGAAATATTAAACCGAACATTAAAGTTTGCACAAATAGATCAATACAAATTGTTAAATGTGAGGTTGAAATCCTAAGAAGAGGATCGTGAGTTAGTAGAGGATAACCGGAAATCGACGGGGATACTTGAGTTCTTCCCTTCAATGTTTACGTTTACATAATAGATGGACATTGGGGAGGGGATAAATCCTGAATTGGTTAAAAGCCAGACAAGAGCTATTGTAATAAATAAAAGGAAAGTATAGTCTCCGTTTTAGAATTTGTACATAGAATTTCATACATTTCATCTCTATGTACGAAATGGATCGACAGCAACTGTCTAATGCTTTGTCTCTTTCACTGATTTTATGGTTGACCTTTATCGTTAACATCTGTTGGAACCTACAAAGCACAACTTAACAACAGGGTAGTTGCTAGTTGTAACAAAGCTAAAAAGAGCAGTTCTTTAAAAACATACCTACAAGAATGGACTTGGGTGAAAGAGCTTCTAATTTTGTAGCTATCATACACATGTAATGGAGAGGGTTGAGGAAGGTAGTGTGGTTGATGTCTATATGGACTTTCAAAAGGCATTTGACATAATAGATATGTTGGCAAAATTGAAGCCCGTGGGATTAAAGGGACAGTGGCAGGGTGGATACAGTATTGGCTAAAAGACAGAAAACAGAGAGCAATGGTGAATGGTTGTTTTTCAGACTGGAGGGGAGTATACAGTGGTATCCCCAAGGGTTGGTATTAGGACCACTGTTCTTTTTGATATATGTTAATAACCTGGATTTGGGTATACAGGGCATCATTTCAAAGTTTGCAGATGACACAAAACTCAGAAATGTAGTAAACAGTGAGGAGGATAATAACAGACTTCAGGAGGACAGGGACAGACACATGGCAGATGCAATTTAACACTGAGAAGTGTGAAGTGATACATTTTGGTAGGAAGAATGAAGAGAAGCAATATAAACAAAATGGTACAATTTTAAAGAGAGTGCAGGAACAGAGACACCTGGGGGTATATGTACACAAATCTTTGACAGTGGCAGGACAAGTTGAGAAGGCTGTTAAAAAAGCATACGGCATCCTTGATTTTATAAACAGAGGTATAGAATACAAAAGCAAGGAAGTTATGCTGAACCTTTATAAATCACTGGTTAGGCCCCAGCTGGAGTATTGTGTCCAATTCTGGGAACCACACTTCAGGAAGGATGTAAAGGCCTTAGAGAGGGTGCAGAGGGGATTTACTAGGATGGTTCCAAGGATGAGGGACTTCAGTTACGTGGAGAGACTGGAGAAGCTGGGGTTGTTCTCCTTAGATCAGAGAAGGTTAAGGGGAGATTTAATAGAGATGTTCAAAATCATGAAAGGTTTTGATAGAGTAAATAAGGAGAAACTACTTCTAGTGGCAGATGTGTCGGTAACCAGAGGGGGCAGATTTACGGTAATTGGCAAAAGAACCAGCAGATGCAAGATGAGGAAACAACATTTTATACAGCAAGTTATTATCTGGAATGCACTGCTTGAAAGGGCGGTGGAAGCAGATTCAATAATAACTTTCCAATGGGAATTGGATAAATACTTGAAGGGGGAAATTTTGCAGGGCTATGGGGAAAGGGCAGGGGAGTGGGACTAACTGGATAGCTCTTTCAAAGAGCCGGGACAGGCACGATGGGCCTAATGGCCTGTGCTGTGTGATTCTGTGTGGGTTAACCCTTGTACTAGCATATTTCACCAAAATAAACTTACCTACCATATCTACTAATTTTTAAACTAACATGTCTAAAGAGATGTAATTTGAAAGTGGAATCTATTTCAGCACTCAAAGGGTTACAGCGAGTACAAAACAGCACTCGCATCTTGCTGCGATTTGTAAGAGTGCATGGTTTATTTGTATCCTATGTGCTAAATAAACACTGGTCCATTTAACTGATTTGAGAAATTGGCCTGTCTTGTGCCTTTTCAGACCAAGTCTATCGATCGGCGTGTGCACTGTCAGTACATGCTATCGGGCATCACAGCCCCGATATAATCAAGCACCATGCAGTCGTGGCCTTGCCTCTTGCATTTCTCGGAATGCATGAAATCCCAGATGAAGATAAAGGGGAAACCAATGACTCAGACTTATGGACTGAAGTATGGCAGGAAAATGTACCTGGTAGGTAAACCGTTATTTGTGCAAGTATCCATTATTTGATGTAACAACTTGATCATCCATGATACTGCTCACAGAAAAATTAACCTTTTTAAAAATTGTCTATCTGCTTCTCCCCTATTCTCTAATTCATCCTTTTGACTCTTATGCAGTTTGTCTTTTGTCTCTTTCTGCATGTATGCCTCTCTTGATCGCTCTCTGAATCTATCTGTCTCTCTTTCTATATCTGTGTCTCTCCCTTTCTCTGTCTTCCTCTCCCTGGTCACCTCCTCCCTGCCCCTGTGCCTCCTCCCTTCTTCCTGCTCAGATGGGAGGGAAGGAATTCTGGAATAGGCAGGCTGACTCCAGGATCCGGCAAAAACTGGCCAGATGTCTGGACGTGGATGGAATACCATTTTTTTTTTTTTTAAATAGGTTTACTGTGCCCTGTGTGTGTTTTTTTGTTTAGTTAGGGCACCAATCAGAGTTGTGGCAGACATGGACAACCAGAAAAATGCTTAAGCTTGTGTATTGATGCCTTCGCTGAAATAATCAACTGCAAGTTTATCTGCAACTGACTACCAAAAACTACCAGTGTCTGAAAGCAAATGAACTAAATTTTGAATATTGTATCAAATTACACTTGGGTGAGCCCTTTAAGACAACCATTTTTTCTATTTGCAGTTTACACTAATGGGTTAATTTGTGCTTCTGTCACAGGTAGCTTTGGTGGAATTCGACTGTACATGCAAGAATTGATCGCTATTACGCAAAAGGCTCTGCAGTCCCAATCATGGAAGATGAAAGCGCAAGGGGCTGCTGCTATGGCATCCATTGCCAAACAGCATACGGGCTCATTGGTTCCACCACACTTAGGAATTATATTGAATGCACTTTTACAAGGAATATCTGGTCGAACGTGGACGGGAAAGGTAGAATGCCGCATTTAATGTTGCATTACACAAATAACTCAACTAAGGAGCTTTAAAAAGAAACTTGGTAAAAAGATTTTAATAAGTAGATATTGCTAGTTATTTTTTTTAATCGATATGATCGTAATTCTAATATCCTCTCTTCCTCTTCATCTGCTGGCAAATTTGGCACTTCGATTTCTCATTCCCATCTATTTCACCTCCAGCTCTGTTTTACAGTTTTGTGTTAATGGTTAGAGTCGATGTGCAAATGGACATTGGGTGCAGAATATTCCATATATGGATGCGGAGTGCCACCTGCAATCTGCTGTTAAAATATACATCCCCTTTAATTGCTTTTGTGGTTATGCATAGAGTCATGGCAGCGAGGGTTTGCTGCACAGATTTACAGCCTCCAAAATCAAATGAGGTAATAATCAAAACTGTACAGGCACTGGTCAGACCCACCTTGGGCACTGTGTCCAGTTCTGGTCACCAAGAAACAAGGGAGGCCTTCAAGTGCTAGAGGCAGGGCAGAGAAGCACCACGAGGCTGACCTCTAGTTATTAAGAAAGACTTGGAGATACTTGGGCTTTTTAACTTAAAAAGGAGTCAGAGTGGAGCTCTTAGAGGTATACAAGATTGTTAATAGAAAATGTAAACCTGGAATATTACTTTAAAATAAATTGCAGGGGTAGAACAAGGGGAAAGAGGCAATGTTCCCTCTAAGCTGCGCTTTGTTGTACGCAGCCTGTTTATTTCAATGCGCAGTCCCTTTAAATTTCTGCACATGTGCGGTATTTCCATTGGAAAAGCTTGTAAGCTGCCTGCGTGGTACCTTGCAGATTACTGCATGGCTTCGCACATGCGCAGCTTAAAGGGAACATTGGAAACCGATTCAAACTTAAGTAGAAGGTAGTTTTAGGACTGATATTGGGAAATTCTTCATACGCAGTGAGGAATACGCATGTATATAGAATAGACTTCGAGATATAGTAGTGGAGGCAAAATACTTGGAATCACTTAAACAGTTGGATGCTACCGTGGGGGACTTCAGGGTGCTTCTGAATGGATGAATCAAGATGGGCTGAATGGCCTTCCTCATCTGCAATTACATCTCATCAACAGTAAGAGTAGTCACTAAGAGCGCTGTCATTATTGTTCAAGTAAGCATTACTCTCGCGGGGGGGTGGCGGTGGGGGAGGCAAAGGGGGCAAAGTTCTGTATAACAACAACTTGCTCTTCTTTCAGGAGGAACTGCTGAAAGCTGTTGACAGTGTGGTGACTACATGCAGGTAAACATTAATCAGGAACACAGCATTATGATTTATGTAATAAGCTGCATTAAGTATCATGAAAGGTAACGTTATTGCAATATGCTCAGACCATTTGTATTTAATAAAGGATCTTGTCTGTCTCTACTGTGACATTATTTTGCGTTATCTTTTGATTTTTGTACCCAGTGCAGAGTTGCAGAAGACGGTGCCTGACCAGCCCAGTATTGACGCCATCATTCAGGTCATGTTAAAAGAATGTCACAAGGAAAATCTCCGGTACAAGATGGTTGCTTTAAAGTGTATTGCTAACATATTGCAAGCCACAAAAGAAGATCATTTCCAGGATATGGTGGATATTCTGTTTCCCGTTATTAAAAAGGTAATTTAATTACACAAGTGGACACGAGCAAATTTAGTGATAGTATGAAGACCAGTGGTAGTCATGAGAAGATTTTGCAATTGCTTCATTCTGGTAGTTTTGAAGTTTATTTCTGAAATACTACTTTTGTCAATTACTAGCAACCGTGATAGGAGTTTTTTTCCCATGTCATTCACAAAATGGTATGAAATTGAGAAAAATTGTGCCAAAGTTAGAATCATAGAAATATAGAATGGTTACAGCACAGAAGGAGGCCATTCAGCCCGTCGAGTCCGTGCCGGCTCCTTGTAAGAGCACTTCAGCTATTCCTACTCCCCGTAGCCCTGCAAGATTTTTTCCTTCAGGTACTTATCCAATTCCCTTTTGAAAGCCATGATTGCATCTGCCTCCACCACCCTCTCAGGCAGTGCATTCCAAATCCTAACCACTCGCTGCGTAAAAAAGTTTTTCCTCATGTCGCCTTAAATCTGTGTCCTCTGGTTCTCGACCCTTCCGCCAATGGGAACAGTTTCTCTCTATCTACTCTGTCTAGAACCCTCATGATTTTGAACACCTCTATCAAATCTCCTCTCAACCTTCTCTGCTCTAAGAAGAACAACTCCAGCTTCTCTAGTTTATCCACGTACCATTCTAGTAAATCTCCTCTGCACCCTCTCTAATGCCTTCACATCCTTCCTAAAGTGTGGTGCCCAGAATTGGACACAGTACTCCAGTTGAAGTCGGACCAGTGTTTTACAAAGGTTCATTATAAGATCCTTGCTTTTGTACTCTATGCCTCTATTTATGAAGCCCAGGACCTCGTATGCTTTTTTAACCGCTTTCCCAACCTGCCCTGCCACCTTCAGCGATTTGTGCACATATACCCCCGGGTCTCTCTGTTCATGCACCCTCTTTAGGATTGTACCCTTTAGTTTATATTGCCTCTCCTCGTTCTTCCTACCAAAATGCATCACTTCGCACTTTTCTGCATTAAATTTCATCTGCCACGTGTCCGCCCATTCCACCAGCCTATCTGTGTCCTCTTGAAGTCTATCACTATCCTGTTCACTATACTTCCAAGTTTTGTGTCATCTGCAGATTTTGAAATTGTGCCCTGTACATCCAAGTCATTAATATTAATAAATATATATATATATATATATATCTCAAGAAAAGCAGTGGTCCTAGTACCAACCCCTGGGGAACACCACTGTGTACCTTCCTCCAGTCTGAAAAACAACCGTTCAGCACTACTCTCTGTTTCCTGTCACTTAACCAATTTCGTATCCATGCTGCCACTGTCCCTTTTATTCCATGGGCTTCAACTCTGCTGGCAAGCCTATTATGTGGCTCTTTATCAAACGCCTTTTGGAAGTCCATGTACACCACGTCAACCGCATTGCTCTCATCAACCCTCTCTGTTACCTCATCAAAAAACTCAATCAAGTTAGTTAAACACGATTTGCCTTTAACAAATTCGTGCTGGCTTTCCTTAATTAATCCACACATGTCCCAAGTGACTGTTAATTTTGTCCCGGATTATCATTTCTAAAAGCTACCCCACTACCGAGGTTAAACTGACTGGCCTGTAGTTGCTCAGTTTATCCTTGCAACCTTTTTTGAACAATTTGCAATTCTCCAGTCCTCTGCCACCAACCCCATACCTAAGGAGGATTGGAAGATTATGGTCAATACCTCCGCGATTTCGACATTAACTTCCCTCAGCATCCTAGGATGCATTCCATCCGGTCCTGGTGACTTATCTACTTTAAGTACAGCCAGCCTTTCTAGTACCTCTTTATCAATTTTTTATCTCATCCAGTATCTCAACTACCTCCTCTTTCACTATGACTTTGGCAGCATCTTCTTCCTTGGTAAAGACAGATGCAAAGTACTCATTTAGTACCTCAGCCATGCCCTCTGCTTCCATGCATAGGTCCCCTTTTTGGTCCCTAATCAACCCCAACCCTCCTCTTACTACCCGTTTACTATTTATATGCCTATAGAAGACTTTTGGATTCCTTTTATGTTAGCTGCCAATCTATTCGCATACTCTCTTTGCCCCTCTTATTTCCTTTTTCACTTCTCCTCTGAACTTTCTATATTCAGTCTGGTTCTCACTTGTATTCTCAACCTGACATCTGTCATACGCTCCCTTTTTCTGCTTCATCTTACTCTCTATCTCTTTCGTCATCCAGGGAGCTCTGACTTTGGTTGCCCTACCTTTCCCCCTCGTGGGAATGTACCTCGACTGTACCCAAACCAACTCCTCTTTAAAGGCAGCCCATTGTTTGATTACAGTTTTGCCTGCCAATCTTTGATTCCAATTTACCCGGGCCAGATCCATTCTCAACCCACTGGAATATTCCTTCCTCCAATTAAGTATTTTTACTCTAGATTGCTCCCTGTCCTTTTCCATAGCTAATCTAAGCCTTATGATACTATGATCACTGTTCCCTAAATGTTCCCCTACTGATACTTGACCCACCTCATTCCCCAGAACTAGATCCAGCAATGCCTCCTTCCTCATTGGGCCGAAAAGTTCTAAATATAGTTTGGTTAGTGAAAGCAGTCATAGCCCAACATATTTCATTGTCTTGGTGATGCTTCATAAAAATCTACATTTGTCAACTTCCTTAATGTTGCACACACTCAATGCTCACAACCTTTCTACTATAGCTGTATCTCTGCCTCCTTTCTCAATGCCCTCCATTGTTTCTTTCAGTTCCTAATAAACAGTTCTAACTTCGCTGCTTTGGCTCCACCCTTAGTTCTCCATCTATCAACAGACTTTGCCTCACTATCTGTGACCGCAAAAGGAGCATTCTCATCACTTAAGTTCTGTTTCCTCTTTCATGTCAAATGCTTCTTTCTCTTCAAGAGCTCATAGCTCTACTTGAAGTCTCAAGTCCATTCAAGATTGAAATACCACTGCTTTGTTTGGGAGGGCTTCCTATTCCTGCTGGACATCAGATAACTCATTCTGTACCAAAGGGTTCTCACCAACTTTCTCCCCTCTCACTCCCTCCCTTCCTAAAGTAATGACTCCTTGCTGGGCTACGGTTAATCTGTGCGCCTTAGTGGCCAGTTGCGGCGGGCTATTTGACAGCGATGGGGCATTGCAGCCAATCTCGATCCAGTCTTCACTTGAAGTCCACATATGTGCACTTTCAGCAGGAGCCACTGAATAGCATCTAAAATGGAAACCCGGGCCAATGTTCCCCTCCCAAACCCAGGGCACAGAGGTCCCAGTTGCCATCAGCCAATTCAGCATAGTCTAGTAATCGAATATGGGACTTTCCTGCTCTGTTATTGCTCAGCTGCTCACTGGATTAAACTCACTGAGCCATTGGAGAAGCCCTAATTTTGCTTCTAAAGTCCAAGTCTGGAATCCCTTCTGCTGTGGCTAATTTGATAAAGACAGCATGTGATTGAGGCACACAGACCAGAAGATCCCTGCTCTATGTTTAGTTAGCTGGTCTCATCCAGAGTGGCAGTAAGGGCAGTACAATTAGCCAAAAGTCCCCTGACCTAGGAAGAGAAAATGTCAATCCGGGCTCCTTCTAGAAAGGGTCTATGTGAACATTGAGTAAAGAGTTTAAGTACAGATCAACCATTGGAACAGGCTTGAGGGGCTCCTGGCCCTACAACAAGAATTGGACTCAGAAAAACAGCCAATTCGACAGGTTACCAGAGATCATACATCAGCTCCTTCAGAAAATCATAGAATGATACAGCGCAGAATGAGGCCATTCGGCCCATCATGCCTGTGCTGGCTCTTTGGTAGAGCTATCCAATTAATCCCACTCCGCTGCTCTTTCCCCATTGCCCTGTAAATTTTTTCCCTTCAAGTATTTCTCCAATTCTCTTTTGAAAGTTACTATTGAATCTGCTTCCACCGCCCTTTCAGGCAGTGCATTCCCGATCACAACAACTCACTGCGTAAAAAAAAAAATGTTTCTCCTGTCGCCTCAGGTTCTTTTGCCAATCACCTTCAATCTGTGTCCTCTGGTTACCAATCCTTCTGCCACTGGAAACAGTTTCTCTTTTTTTACTCTATCAAAACCATTCATGATTTTGAACACCTCTATCAAATCTCCTCTTAACCTTTCCTTGGAGCAGAGAAGGGAGAAAATTGGGGAAGGACCTTTTTTGAAAATAAATATGGAATGAGAAACAGCTGTTTGGGCTGTTGAGCCTACTTCTTCCAATAAAGTGCATACAGTTTTCACTGTCCTAAACCTAAAGCATACACCTGGGCATTATGTGTATGATCTCTTTATAAATGTTGCTGTGACTCAAAGTGTGAGGTGAAGACAACAAAATTAGATTGTGGTGGTTTCTCAATAATATATATACTTTTAATAATTTTGGACGGTTAACTTTTCTGTGGGGTTTGAGTTGGGTTATAGCAACTGCAAATTGAAGTTGTAAATCAAAATAGAAAAGTCTTTGGAAAAGACTATTGAACGTGGAATTTTTCACTTCTTTTCAGAGTACAGCAGCAGGATCCTCCAAGGAAGAGGATCATGAAGAGGAGGATAGAGAGAAAGAGCTACGAATGGAATATCTGCTTTGTGCTTTTGAAACTCTTGGGAAGGCATGGCCCAGCACTCCAGAAACACAAGGTAGGACAATGAACCTCGTAATGTTCCTTCATAAAATGTTAATTCACTCAATCCTCACCTGTATTCTAAAAATCTTTAAAGTATTCTGAATAAACAAATCGAATGCACCTCGACTATATTCATGGGCGGCAGTACGGTTGTGAAGAGGCCATTTACTGTTCACAATTTTCAGTCTCATGTTCGTTGAGCCCGTATGGGAAATGAAAATAGTCCTGTTAAAAAAACACATAATTGAAGCTATCTATAACATATTAAAAATCTTAGTCTGTACGCACTTCCTGTCTACAAAATCTTACATTCTGTTGCCAATTTTTGTCACGCTTTTGCCTCAACATTTTCTATTAAAAAATTCCATGTCCACATTTAGAATGAAAACTTCCAATGTAAACTTGTCATGCTGTAATTACACCTTCCTGCCAGTGGTAGTCCTGTGGCGCATCGGTTTTGAAGACTGTACTGTGAAGAAACTCCTACGCTCCAACCATTGCTACTTCTCTGCTTCCCAAATGCCTGTAAGATTTGCTATTTAACAACAAAATAAAATCACAGTATTTATATTAAAAAAAACTATGGACAGATTGTATGTCTTTAAAATGGGATCTGAACCCTAGTCCAATTATCCCCATCATCTAACTCCATGTCATCTAAAGATTATACTTGGTCTTGATCTCCATATGCAATGCCATGGGAAATCAATGAGTGACTGAATAATTTTAGCCCATTTAAAAAAAAAAACAGCCATAATGTTTTTTTTTACATGCAGTTCATTGTGGAGTACTGTAGATTTACAGCCCATTGCAGTTATAGTGGATAGAACACTTCAACCCCCCCCCCCCCCCCCCCGCCGGCTTGTTTTATTGGTAAACTACACTAAATTTACTTTGGTCGACATATAGAAGTCTCTATTTTGGTGATGTGATAATGAAAATGTATTTGTCTTTTCTACAGCTCAGTACCGTTTAGAACTGTGTCATTTAATGTGTGAAAGACTAAAATTGAGTACATGGAGAGTTCAACTCGGAGTGCTGCAAGCCATGAACACCTACTTCCAAGGGTAAAATAAATGATGCACCATTTCGTGCGTGCAGTTTTGTCACCAAACATTTAAGAACCCCATTAACAAATTGCCACAAAAAAAATTCAATAACAAAACAATTGTTCCTGCAGCTTATTGCTTCTAGGCCAAGACAACAAAGACGCAAGTGCATTAACTGAAATCCTGAAAGATACCTGCTCAGCACTCACATTTCCACTAGGTGAGCTAACATAAGAGTAGAGAACTTGCATGGTTTAAGCAAAAGTTGAACAAAATCTTTCGGGTTTTAAATTTTTCTTATTTTTTTTAAGAAAACAAGAGCTACTCTTCAGTACGGACAGAAGCTTTATCAATAGTGGAACTTCTATTTAAAAAACTGGAGGGTAAGCAATTTAAAGTATTTATACAATACAGCAAGACAATCTTCGGCAGCTATTAATCTGAGACAGGTGTCGCAGCAAATTTAAAATTGTACACACTTTTTCCAAATGCTGCAACACCCCTCCTGCAATGTGCCTGTTAGTGCGCACATTTCTAAAGGAATCTGGGGAGGGTGGTCCACTGGAAATATTTTAATGTTTGGATTTTTTTTTTAAGTACATTCTGATTCAGCATCTTTTACTTCATAAGTGATAGGTTTTTAATCTTTAAAAAAAATATATATGTGACATTTGGATTTATCTACATTTGACAGACCAATCAGGCCATCATTTTCCCAAAGACTATTTCAGCAGTTTCTCTCGTCCCTTTCACAGGATAGGACTCTGTGTTGCCAGAAGGAATTCCTCATTGTTCATGAGACCAGGGATCCCAACTTGTGAGGTCCCGAATTGATCAGGAGTGTCACGTGTGAGCAGCAGCCTATTGCAGCGCTAGCAAGCTCGCAAAAGCTCCAGTAGATTGTTGGAAGCTAGCTTTGTAGCTCCGGATACAATTCCCATCTCTGCCCACTGAAGTCTGGCTAAACAAGTCCCCCTCTTTCCCTGCCTTGCTGTTAGAGTTCTGCCTCTTCCCCCTGGGCAAAAGGAGCTAAGGATACTTTAAACTCTTTAAGTACACATGGGGGACCCTCGCTCATCCAGCATTGGTATCGCCATTATCTGAATTCTCTCAACTTTTTCTCTAATTGCCAGCAGCCAACTTGCTCGTGATCATCGTCTTCTAGGTCATATATATTCAGTTACAGTTTGCATGTTTAAAATCTGATTTTTTTTTTTTCCAGAGACTAATCAGTGGGCAACTTTGACATCTGAGAAGAGGGACATAATTCTTAAGTCCCTAACCAGCATGGAATCAGACAACCGGCCAGAACTGAAAGACAAGGCCTCGGACCTTAAGAAACACCTTGCAAATCTCCCATAATCCTGCCAAGACCTATATTCTGCAACAGAATAACTTCAGCTGAAGACTTGACAACCCAAAATCTGGCTATCCAGTTTGGATATATAAAATCTAAAATGTTGCTTCCTATGTTGTCAGTTGGCCTGTTTTGAGTATAAGACAAATGCTGCACCTGGTACTTAGAAGAGTGCGAGTGTAGTGAATTCCATTTTCAGATGTGGGTTTGTGTGTGTGTTCAGTTAGTCGCGTTTTGCAGATTCTCGTGTCTGCGCAAGATGCAAATTATATCTCTGCATCTTGTCTTCCTCCAGTGAAGCAGGAAAGTACAGAAGCTGAGGGTTACGGTCGTGGGACATTTAATTAATGCATGTGTCAAACAGTGGATTCTGAATTGGAGGTGAGGTGCACACAGCTGCACCAGAAAAACCAATTCAGTTGAAAATAGTCCAGTTCGGTTGGTACCAGGTCTAGTAAAGTTAAATGTTGGGCTAATAAATTACAACATGAAGACATGTAAATTATGTTCGAATCTAAAAGATCTAGCACACTGCTGTCAAAGGTGCATCGTGCCTCCATTTTATATGTCATTGTATACTGCCATTGAAGTGGCATTTCTAATGTGTTAATTGGATTAAAGTTGAATATTTCTCCTGTCGGCCGTGTGCACATAACGTGCACTCCAAAATGCAATTCAGACATTAACTCTTAGTGGTAATTCCAGCATTTGTTGGTGTCAGTATGCTGTTCCTGTTCAGCTGCGTAAAGATTTAGCACTACCTTTTTCATGCCTGCATTTCATTTTTTTGAAGAAGAAACAAAAAAGTTTTTGATTTTAAGTTTCTGCATAATTTGAGCACTGGAAAAAAAATTGTTTTTGATTATATAACCATTACTGCCATGTTAGATCTTTCCACTGCGCCATTTACTTGTGAAATGGAAGTGGAATCACCTAGGAACTATTTTAAGTAGTTCTGAGTTCGCCATATACTTCACACTTGAGTCAGGGACTAACCATCTACTGTGCGAAGCATTTTGCTGTGCTTGGTATTGTAGCAAAAGCAGTGATTTCTAAAGGACCCAGAAGCAGATTATCAAGATCACACACATATCCTTAAAGCACACCTTTACTCCATTTATGTCACAAATTTGCTGATTAATTCTTTAGATCAGTTAAATTGAATTGGAGTTTGTATATTTTATTATTTAGAATATATAATGAATTCTTAAGCTGTCCCCCTCCCCCCACAAAAATCAATTTACACTTCAAATGTTTTTAAGTTACTTGCTATAAAAAAAATCTTAAAATGCTGTAAATTAATCTTTCAAACTATAACCACAAAGTTTTCTTT
Source organism: Squalus acanthias (assembly GCA_030390025.1). Lineage (NCBI taxonomy): Eukaryota > Metazoa > Chordata > Chondrichthyes > Squaliformes > Squalidae > Squalus > Squalus acanthias. The sequence goes on along the minus strand of CM059425.1, from coordinate 125,793,352 downwards.
TACATTCAGTCTTGTGTAAAACAACCTGGTTGGAACCCATCTCATATACTAGACAGCTGTGCAAGGAGCCTTCCTAACTTTTCATCAGTACTGGGTAATTGAGAATTGCAATGCTCACCTTTCATGGGGCAAGACTCCTGTTTGAATGTGCTAGAGGTAGATCAGAAGAAAGTGGTGAATAATCATCTCCCTCCTTCCCATAAATAAATTTTATTTAAATTATAAGATGTATTGAATACTTCTGTAGGTCATATGCACTTTTGCGGGAATTAAGGGAAATGATGAAAAAGTAACAAAGTTGGACATTGCCTTTCTAAATATTTCAGATCTATTAACATTTTTGCAAAGTGGTGGAACACTCCCTTCCTGTCTCAGAAGCTCAAGTCAAGTTGATTTGAGTTTAGTTAGGTCCTGGTTAAGAAGTTTCGATGGAGCATCACACAGAAGCAAAAAATTGTCCCGCTACTTGAATTGTGCCTCGTGTCAGAGCTGATGTGTGATGGTGAGTGATCTGCAATGGGGAGTTAAAAAAAACTTTTTTTTTTTTAAAAGGTGGTCTTTGTTTGAAGTATGGTTATTCCTGTAGCTATATGAGAGTATAGACTTGTAATGGATATTGGGTTGTCCTTAATGTTGTATAGTACAGTATGTGACAATTTGTTTACTGACTGAAATGTCACTTAAGATGCTCCGCTTTTTAGAATTCTTGATGGTTTCGAACTAAACTTAATGTGAAAGCAAGGTGTGTCTCTCACATGATCAGAAGAAAAGTAGTGGTGTTGCACATACAGTGTGAACGTGTGATGCCAGCCACAGCCAGGTAGAGTGTGGCCTTCCTCAAGTTTTCTACGAAGAACGATTGCACTATTTTACTAACTTTGAACACTGTACCTTGCCCCGTGTGGGCATTTACTTGCTGCTGCCGCCATTCACTGGTGAAGCTTTGTATTGAAAATTAAATCTGCTTTTGTTCTGACTGTCAGCACATGTTCTCGACATTAATTGTTTGTGCAGAACAGAAACCGGGACTTGAATTGGCCAACAAACAAGACAAGAAAAATAAATTCTAGTTAAATGCCCCCGTTACAGCTGTAGATTCACATATTTTCAAATTGATTTTGAATTGAATTGTGTCACTGGTGCAGATTAATTTACTCAGGCCAGAGTTAGCAACTCCAGCCTCCAGTGCCAGTTTAAAACTAATTCTGAAGCTAAAGGTGTCAATAGGAATTGCAGTTCCTGTGATGATCTCATTTGGCCTTACAGCGTAGCACCTGTAGTGTATACTTAATTGGGCACAGTTGGAATGTACATTCTGGCCCAGAAGAGGGGTTCATAAGCATCAGATGCATCAAATTCATTGTGTCAGTATACATGATTTAGAGCTGGGGGGTTTAAGGATTGTTTGAGAATACTTGTGGGCCCCTTGAAGAATGTCCATATGAATTGTGCTTGCATGATGTGTATAATAAAATTATGCCTGGGTCTTCTGTGAGACATTGCTGATGGGGGAGGGGAGGTGAATACAGACACTTTAACATTGCCAAAATCAATAAATGCTCTTGTGCTGTTGTACTACTTATTTTCTGCCTTTCGAATCTGCAGTTGCCAAGACAGGTGGCTGTGCATTATTCTGTAAATGATTATGATGTCACTGACTAGACGCGTGCTAATTTAACTGGAGTTGAAATAAAAACTTATCAAAATGCAGGCATGTAATGCCAACGATCATCTGCAGACCGCTCACTTCAGATGGAATGTATTTGAACTCTCTCCCGTTCTTTTTCCCATCCCCAATTTTAAAAAAACACAGTAAAACTTCACAAAGCCTGAATGTGTAGCAACAACAGCAAAAGAGTTGATGGTCCCAGAGGGAAGATCATGCACTGGGTTAGAATTCTTCATGGCTAAAATGTAGTCGCACATGTTCTCCACCAGACTGCGTGGCGGTCTGCAGCCTGTAGGGAGCAGCATCTGATGGAGCTTGACCAGACTAAAAGAGCAGTATTGTGTTGGAATGACCTTTTGGCTCCTGGTGTCACTAAAGATTGACCTCTGAAGGAACTCACTGAACTGATTTATTTGAGAAATTAGAAAGAGTGTAAATTTTAATACTGCCTTCTAACTTCTAGGGCTGTCTTCAGTGAGTATAAAACTGTCCCTAATCCAGCACCAATTGGCAATCTCACTCACAAGCCGGAGGGTGACTGTTGTCGGACAAATGTTGCAAGATTTTAGGTAATTGGCGAAAGAACCAGAGGCGAGATGAGATGTTTTTTTTACCCAGTGAGTTGTGATCTGGAATGCACTGCCTGAAAGGGCGGTGGAAGCAGATTCAACAGTAACTTTGAATTGGATAAACACTTGAAGGGGAAAATTTTGCAGTGCTGTGGGGAAAGGGCAGGGGAGCAGAACTAATTGGATAGCTCTTTCAAAGAGCCGATACAGGCACGATGGGACGAACGGCCTCCTCCTGTGCTGTATCATTCTATAAGTGGCGTGTGGGGGTGCTCTTCTGAATTGGGGCTGAGGCACATTGACCAGAGCAGAAGGGAGTGTTATTCTGCATCTGACCACTATACCATTGCCTGGCACTAATATCTCATTTTGTGGAGCACAACATTTTTTTTTAAAAGAATGCCTACAAATCTGCAAGCTTACTTTCAACAAGCATTATGTTTCCTCATTTACAAAAAACCCCCGCTAATTGCTGTCTTAGAACGAGAGATACAGTAATTTACAGTCAACAGCATCAGCCTTTTTTTGTAATGTCCATTATTGGTTTTTAAATTAAGAACTTGTTAATAATTCTATTGGCTGAATCAGTTGAAGTTTGAAAGTCCTGCCTGGAAGTGGGTGAGGCTCTATGTTACATAGAATTTACAGCACAGAAACAGGCCATTCGGCCCATCTGATCTATGCCAGTGTTTATGCTCCACACGAGCCTCCTCCCACCCCTCTTCACCTCACCCTATCAACGCATCCTATTCCTTTCTCCTTCGTGCTTATCTAGATTCACCTTAAATGTATCTATGCTATTGGCCTCAACCACTCCCTGTGGTAGCAGGTTCCACGTTCTAACCACTCTCTGGGTAAAGAGGTTTCTCCTGAATTCCTTATTGGAAACATCTTCTCTATGTCTATCCTAATCAAACCCCTCCATAATTTGAACATCCATAACATTCACAGCCTGAGGGTCCAGACCAGAAGTGACACTCAAAATTGGCCCTTCGATTTCTGTTGGACCTGCCGCTTATCCGCACCAAATATCACCAGCTTTTTAGGCTTAACCACCATTATGGAGCACAAAGCAAAGCTTGAAGAATATACGCCTGTTTTCATTGATTCCAACTGATCATCCTGTGTTCCCAGTTACTTGCTGCAGATTGTTACTCTGATTTTCCACGCAATAGACCAAATACAGCAAATCATCCATTCAGGGCAAGAACCTTCTCTCCCTGAAAATAATAAAGAAATTGAATGCATTGGGCAAGACAGTGCCTGTGGAGAGCATCCGCTACGTGATAATTGTGGCACCCTAAACTCTCTGGTTTTAAGTTCAGTCCTTGTCAAGCAGATGATAAATGTGGCATAAGGTGGGGGCGACTGACTTGCCCACACAAGCACCATAATACTGTAAAACTCTGCCAAAAATAATCAATTGATGCAATTAACAAACTAATGTGGTATGCAGCTCTGAAAACTCCTTAGTAAAATGCTTCAATATGACAACATTTCCTGGTTTTCTCCCACTAAATTGATGATTCAATTGTATGTGAAACTGAAACTCCATTTAAATAAGGAACATAAGATTTGGATGCATGCAATCCAACACTCAGCCTGTTCAACTCCCTCCATCATTGACATTTTCATTTAGGACCCAAACAGACCAATCTAATTTCACGTCTGAAGATTCCTCTATTGGGGTGCCAGTATAGCATAAGAAATAACTCTGCTAGTTAATCTAATGTGTATTAGAACTAGGCTGTTCAGGGGTGATGTCAGGAAGCACTTCTTCACACAAAGGGTAGTGGAAATAAGAATATGGAACTCTCTTTCCCCCAAAAAGCTGTTTAGGCTGGGATTCAATTGAAAATTTCATGCAGCAAGACCTGGACAACATCGCTGCAGGAGTTCCTCAAGGCAGTGTCCTAGGCCCAACCATCTTCAGCTGCTTCATCAATGACCTTCCCTCCAACATAAGGTCAGAAGTGGGGATATTTGCTGATGATTGCACAGTGTTCAGTTCCATTTGCAACTCCTCAGATAATGAAGCAGTCCGTGCCGGCAGGCAGCAAGACCTGTACAACATTCAGGCTTGGGCTGATAAGTGGCAAGTAACATTCGCGCCACACAAGTGCCAGGCAATGACAATCTTCCACAAGGGAAGGTTTAACCACCTCCTCTTGACATTCATAAGAAATAGGAGCTGGAGTAGGCCATTTGGCCCCTCGAGCCTGCTCTGCCATTCAATAAGATCATGGCTGATCTTCTACCTCAACTCCACTTTCCTGCACTGTCCCCATATCCCTTGATTCCCTTAATATCCAAACATCTATCGATATGTGTCTTGAATTTACTCAACGACTGAGCCTCCAATGCCCTCTGAGGTAGAGAATTTCAAAGATTCACCACCCTCTGAGTGAAGAAATTTCTCATGTACATGCCAATATTTATCCCTCAATCAACATCACTAAAAAAACATTATCTGCTCATTTTCACATTGCTCATGCTCAAGCTGTCAGGAAATGCATCAACGCCAGATTCATCAGCCGCACTCACAAGACAGTCCAGAATGTCACCCGAGCACAACGCAACGCCATCCACGCTCTCAAGACCAACCGCAACATCGTCATCAAACCAGCGGACAAAGGAGGAGCCATCATCATACAGAACAGAATGGACTATTGCAAAGAAGCATACCGACAACTGGACAACCAGGAACACTACAGACAGCTACCCGCAGATCCGACCAAAGAACACACCCACCAACTCAATAGACTGATCAAGACCTTCGATCCAGACCTTCAAAACATCCTACGCGCTCTCATCCCATGTACTCCCCGCGTAGGAGACTTCTCCTGCCTCCCAAAGATACACAAAGCCAACACACCCGGACGTCCTATCGTATCAGGCAACGGAACCCTGTGTGAGAACCTCTCTGGGTACATCGAGGGCATCCTGAAACCCATCGTACAGGGAACCCCCAGCTTCTGTCACGACACTACAGACTTCTTGCAGAAACTCAGCACCCATGGACCAGTTGAACCAGGTACACTCCTCGCCACGATGGACGTATCGGCACTCTACACCAATAGCCCCCACGATGACGGCATCGCTGCGACAGCCTCAGTAGTCAACACCAACAACAGCCAATCTCCAGACGCCATCCTACAACTCATCCGCTTCATCCTTGACCACAATGTCTTCACCTTCGACAACCAGTTTTTTACCCAAACACACGGAACAGCCATGGGGACCAAATTCGCACCCCAATACGCCAACATCTTCATGCACAAGTTCGAGCAAGACTTCTTCGCTGCACAGGACCTCCAACCAACGCTGTACACCAGATACATCGACGACATCTTCTTCCTTTGGACCCACGGCGAAGGATCACTGAAAGGACTACATGAGAACATCAACAGGTTCCATCCCACCATCAAACTCACCATGGACTACTCCTCAGAATCGGTTTAATTCTTGGACACACGAATCTCCATCAAAGACGGACGCCTCAGCACTTCACTCTACCGCAAGCCTACGGACAACCTCACGATGCTCCACTTCTCCAGCTTCCACCCTAACCACGTTAAAGAAGCCATCCCCTATGGACAAGCCCTGCGAATACACAGGATCTGCTCAGACGAGGAGGAACGCGATGGACACCTACAGACACTGAAAGACACCCTCGTAAGAACGGGATATGACGCTCGACTCGTCGATCGACAGTTCCAACGGGCCACAGCGAAAAACCGCATAGACCTCCTCAGAAGGCGAACACGGGACACAACCAACAGAGTACCCTACGTCGTCCAGTACTTCCCCGGAGCGGAGAAACTACACCATGTTCTTCGCAGCCTTCAACATGTCATCGATGACAACGAACACCTTGCTAAGGCCATCCCCACGCCTCCACTACTCGCCTTCAAGCAGCCGCCTAACCTCAAAAGTACCATCATTCGCAGCAAATTGCCCAGCTGTCAGGAGAACAGCGACCACGACACCACACAACCCTGCCATGGCAACCTCTGCAAGACATGCCAGATCATCAACACAGATACCGTCATCACACGTGAGGACACTACCCACCAGATACATGGTACATACTCATGTGACTCGGCCAACGTTGTCTACCTGATACGTTGCAGGAAAGGATTCCCCAGAGCATGGTACATCGGCGAGACCATGCAGACACTGAGACAACGTATGAACGGACACCGCGCAACAATCGCCAGGCAGGATTGTTACCTCCCAGTCAGGGAACACTTCAGCAGTCAAGGACATTCAGCCTCGGATCTGCAGGTTAGCGTTCTCCAAGGCGACCTTCGAGACACACGACAACGCAAAATCATCGAGCAGAAACTGATAGCCAAGTTCCGCACCCATGAGGACGGCCTCAATAGGGATATCGGGTTCATGTCACACTACAGAACGTGACTCGACATCGTTGTCTGTCTTTCCAGTTTTTAAAAAAAACACCAAAAAAAAGTTAAAAGCTCAACTGCAGACAGCAGGATTTGACACGTTGGACCCCCTGTGATCCATCTCATTGTCTTGGCTGTGCTCTGGTGTGTCTTTGAAGTAATGCTTCCCTGAAAGATTGTATCTCTGCAGTTTCTGTGTTTATATACTGTGTAATATTGTAGATTCCTTCATTGTACCTTTACCTGACGAAGGGGCGACAGCTCCGAAAGCTTGTAATTTTAAATAAATCTGTTGGACTATAACCTGGTGTTGTGCGACTTCTCATTTTTGTCCACCCCAGTCCAACACCGGCATCTCCGCATCATTTTCACATTGCTGTTTGTGGGAACTTGCTGTGTGCAAATTGGCTGCTGTGTTTCCCACATTATAACAGTGACTCCACTTCAAAAGTACTTCATGGGCTGTAAAGCGCTTTGAGACGTCCGGTGGTCATGAAAGGCGCTATATAAATGCAAGTCTTTCTTTTTTTCTTTTTAAATGGCCGACCCCTTATTCTGAGACTGTGACCCTGTGTTCTAGATTCCCCAGCCAGGGGAAACATTTTCCCAGCGTTAACCCTGTCAAACCCCTTAAGAATTTTATGTTTCAATTAGATCACCTCTCATTCTTCTAAACTTGAGGGAATATAGGCCTAGTCTACTCAATCTCTCCTCATAGGGCAATCCCATCATTCCAGGAACCAGTCTAATGAACCTTCGTTGCACTCCCTCTAAGGCAAGTATATCTTTCCTTAGGTAAGGAGACCAGAACTGTGCACAGTACTCCAGGTGTGGCCTCACCAAAGCCCTGTATAATTGTAGTAAGACTTCTTTACTCTTATACTCTAATCCCTTTGTAACAAAAGCTAACATACCACTGATTTCTTAATTGCTTGCTGTACCTGCATGTTAACTTTCTGTGATTCATGTACAAGGACACCCAGGTCCCTCTGAATGCAAACATTTTCCAGTCTCTCACCATTCAAAAAATATTCTGCTTTTTTGTTTTTCCTACTAAAGTGGATAACTTCACACTTCCCCACATTGTATTCCATTTGCCATGTTCCTGCCCACTCAGTCAACCTGTCTTTATCCCTCTGCCGCCTCTTTGCGTCCTCCTCACAGCTTACTTTCCCACCTAACTTTGTATGATTAGCAAACTTCGATACATTACACTCAGTCCTTTCATTTAAGTCATTAATATAGATTGTAAATAGCTGAGGCCCAAGCACTAATCCTTGCGGTACCCCGCTAGTTACAGCCTGCCAACCCAATTCAATGGCATTACCATCGTCGAATCCCCCCACCATCCACATCCTGGGGGGTCACCATTGACCAGAAACTTAACTGGACCAGCCACATAAATACTGTGGCTACAAGAGCAGGTCAGAGGCTGGGTATTCTGCAGTGAGTGACTCACCTCCTGACTCCTCAAAGCCTTTCCACCATCTACAAGGCACAAGTAAGGAGTGCGATGGAATACTCTCCACTTGCTTGGATGAGTGCAGCACCAACAACACTCAAGAAACTCAACACCATCCAGGACAAAGCAGCCCGCTTGATTGGCACCTCATCCACCACCTTAAACATTCACTCCCTCCACCACTGGCGTACCGTGGCTGCATCTACAAGATGCGCTGCAGCAACTCGCCAAGGCTTCTTCGACAGCACCTCCTAAACCTGCGACCTCTACCACCAAGAAGGACAAGGGCAGCAGGCGTATGGGAACACCACCACCTCCAAGTTCCCTTCCAAGTCACACCATCCTGACTTGGAAATACATCGACGTTCCTTCATCATCACTGGGTCTAAATCCTGGAACTCCCTCCCTAACAGCACGGTGGGAGCACCTTCCGCACATGGACTGCAGCGGTTCAAGGAGGGGGCTCACCACCACCTTCTCAAGGGCAATTAGGGATGGGCAATAAATGCTGGCCTTGCCAGTGACGCCCACATCCCGTGAATGAATAAAAAACACTGTGATTGATAGCTTCTTGTTAGGCAAGTCTATTAAGGGTTACAGAACCAAGGGGAGGGGTAGATGGAGTTAAGATACAGATCAGCCATGACCTAATTGAATGGCAGAACAAGCTCAAGGGGCTGAATGGCCTCCTCCTGTTCCTATGTGTAGCTGAGCCATTTACAAATGGGAAAGGCCCCAGGTTTGATTGTATGTCTGTGCTGCGAGCCGATCTCTGGTAGGATGGAGGTGCTATAGTTGCTCTCCATGCCCTTGAGTAATGAAGGAGAAGAATTATCTTAGGTTCTTACTGCTTGCCATCCACCAGCCCTGCTGGAAGTGTGTACATGAGTGCTGGCTGAGGATAGGATCAGACTGTGATGAGATGCCAACACTTATTGTCAGGACTCGCACAAGAATACTCGCCATTTGGGTGAATTATTGGAAGGCGGCCTACCCCTTATGGAACGAGAAGTGAATTGGCTAGACTTTCTGATTGATGTTATTTTAATACCAGCAGTAACCCACTGCCGGAGCCTTATTAAAACCTATCTCTGCAACATCCCCTCCCACAAGCTTAGGACCTCTAACTCTGGGCTTTTGTACATTCTCCCTGCTTTCGTCCTACAATTGGTGGTGGAGTCTTTAGCCTTGGCCCTACTCACTGGAAATCCCTCCCTAAACCTTTCCATGTCCTCTTCTCTCTCCACCTTTACAAACCTTCCCAAAACCCATCTTTTCAACCAAGCTTTTGGCCACTCATCCTGCTCTCTCCCTCCAGGGCTCAATGTCCATTTACTGTCCATCTCCATTCTTGAGGATATTGTTTACATGATAGGCAGTATATAAATGGCAGTTGTTGTTGCTGCTCTCTGGCTTGTGTGCCTAAATTAGGAATGATCAGATTCCAAATACAAACCAATCACCCAATCAAACCAGCGGATAATAACCATCCATTCACCAATAGGCATTCCCCCACCCCACCCCCACTACAGCCAGTAACAGCACCTGGAACGACCCCTACCAACTAAAGGGAGTGTTATCTTTTTGGGTTGCACACTAGGTATTCATCTTGGTGTTAACCTCAATAACCACTCCCCTAGGCAGACCTCATGACCTACGTGAACCTGAGTGTGCATTTAACTGGCCAATATCTAGGTAAACAATAGTGAGGCTCAGGAAATAGAGAACCCGTACACTGTATGTCAGCTTACTGGAGTGTATTACATTGCCACTATGTGATTCTCCTCATCTGTGATTGGCACATTGACGATACATTCTATCAGACTGAGGCTGGGGCTATAAACCAACAGGCAGTTCGTTAAATATAGAACTGAAAAATGAACAGTAATCAGTGCAAAATAGTGTAACTACAGTAACTTACGAATTTTGCTGTCCTTCACATAGTGTTGCCAACCCTCCAGGATTGCCCTGGAGTCTCCAGGAATTGAAGATTAATCTCCAGGACACTGCTGTGAACAACACCCGGGAGAACAATCATCGGGGGCATTAAACAAAAATGTGGGTTTTTTTCAATTTTCTTTGAACACTTTTGTTTATTAGTTATAAAAACATTGGAGATGGTGGGGGGGGATGGGGCGGCTGTTTGACTGACAGCCAAGAATCATCTGATTGGGTAATGAAGAGTTTTTGTGCTTCCCAATTGGCCGTGGGAAGGCGGGCCACCGTGAGGATGGGCATGTTGGGTGACCAATGGAGAGAGTGTGGGGGTGGTTAGAGGCAGGAGGTCATGTGATGAAACCTCCAGGAATACATCCAACCAGAGTTGGCAACCCTACTTTCACAAAATTTGGCCCCAATTTTAACTCTAGGTGGATTCCCTGCTCAGGCCTGAGTTACAATTACAGTCAGGTCTCAATTATGTCATCGGGCCACAACATACATATGTAAAGAAGGACCCTGTTGGTGCTGGGCGCGTGTCCTTGCTGCCTGCTCAGGAGAGCAGATTAAAATTGCAGATGTTGGGATTATGGTGGCTTTCGGACAGGTAAGAGACAGGGCGATTTTAACTGCCCACCTGCCAGGTTTCTGCTGAGTAGGCCTAAAATCACCCCCGGTAACCCTGAGCTATCATTCAGCATAACTAGATCCCTGAAAATGATGACCAGATTGCAGGATTGGATTTTAATAGACTTTATACATTCTGAGGAAAGTTCTTGTGCTGACTCTATGGGCTGGATTTTCTCAATGGAGACGTGCTGGAGGCGGGACTTCTGGTTTCCGGGTTTCAGTCCCGCCCCCAGCAACGTCTGACCAACCCACGCGATTTTCCCTTGATTGGCCTTGTTAAGCCCGCCCTGCGGGCTTACCGGCCAATTAAGGGAAAGCCGGTGACAGATGATGTCAGCGTATGACGCTTCATCTGTCGAAAATTTTTGACAGATGAATTGTCAGCGTTTGATAGCTTTGAGAAGCTGTCAAACACTGACAATCCCTCTTCTAAGGTGAGCCCTTGCACACAGGCCTTACCAAGACCGCTCTCCTCAGCAGAAAGCAGATGGCTGCTGCATCTGAGAATGCAGCAGCCATTCTGTCATCTCTGCCGTTGAGATGAGGCACCTCCGGATCCCCAAAGGTTGAAGCCTGCAGAAAGAAGCAAAGGTGAGGAAACTTTTTCCACCACTTTACACTCACCTCTCATACTTACCTGTCCACACTTGCACCCATCACTCACCTCTACAGCTGACATTTCGATCCCTCTCACCCCCTGCAGACCCACTGCTCACCTCGCTGACCCTGGCGAGGTTCGCAGTCGTCGGGAAGCCTGCAATTGCAGGGGTAAAATGGGGAAAAGCCTCAAAACTGCCTGTTAACTACCTGTTAACAAGCAGTTAATTGGCTGTAATCCCCTTCCCACCTCGAGGAGATGGGTCCCTGCGCGAGTCGGGGACCCGCCTCCCGGGAAGATGGCACGGAGGCGGGTTGGGAGCGGGGTTGGTTCCCGTTCCCAGTTTCTGCCATTTTCCCGGCAGTCCCGCCTCCAAACCTGCCTCCCCAGGACTGGGAAAACTCCCCCCTATACTTCTTTCCACTGAGGACTCGCAGTTAGTCCATCCTGGCTGATGCCCTGGAACAGAGATTTTTTATTATTATTAGTTTTTTATGGGATGTGGGCATCGCTGGCAAGGCCAGCATTTATTGCCCATCTCTAATTGCCCTTGAGAAGGTGGTGGTGAGCCGCCTTCTTGAACTGCTGCAATCCGTGTGGTGAAGGTACTCCCAGTGTTGTTAGGGAGGGGGTTCCAGGATTTTGACCCAGTGACGATGAAGGAACAGCCAATATATTTCCAAGTCAGGATGGTGTGTGACTTGGAGGGGAACTTGGAGGTGGTAGTGTTCCCATGCACCTGCTGCCCTTGTCCTTCTAGGTGGAAGAGGTCGCGGGTTTGGGATATAATCATTGATGTGCCACGTCCAATTAATATTCCTCTGGGAATTTATGTCCAGGAATTTAATTAACTTGCTGGGATAAGGCAATCACAGATTAAAGCCCCCAGTCAGAGGCTTCTGGACACAAGCTACCCACCAAAAGACTACAGACAATCATTGACTCTGCCCCTTCTCAAAGGCCAGAGACGCATTTCCAAAATTTAAAAAAAATGAAGTAAAACTCTCCACATTGCTACCTCGGTCCACTGAACTGGTGATGGCAGCTGCCATTTTGTAACCAGGCATCCTCACAGATCCTGCAGGGGGCTAACAAGCCCTCACATATACATTGCACAGACCGGTTAGTGATGAGCCAGATTTTAAACAAATGTACACTGGCTAGGTACTTCACAGATAATGAAAAGGTAAATGATCTTTTTTTTTAAAGAGTGACGGTCAAGCAGCGACATTGCACTCATCCTATCCTTCGTTGCTGCATTGGTGAAAACAAATGGAAAATTCCCTGCAGCAGCTGGTCCCCGTCGGCAGGTGATGTCATTGCCCTGCTGCCTAGGCAACAGCAAATGAATTATTCACAGCAGATAAAAGGAGCCAGCACAAGCTGCAAAAATAATACTCCTGCCTGTTTTTCATCGAACACATTTGCCAAGATACCATACCTTGTGTAAGGTAAGTCCCGTCAGGCTGGTACATTTTGTAAATGTTTAATTTTAACATAGATACGTCTTACGGTAAGAGAATCAGGCTATTAAGAAAATATAAATCCAACGTTGCAGTAACTGCTTTAAATGTATGATAGAAATGCAATGGAGAGATGCATTTTACCAATATTACCGTCGTTTAGTAATATTTGTTGTGCTAATGCTGCTCTATTCTTAGACTGCCAATTTAATATTATGTTCTGTACTTCATTGCTCATCACAGTGCTGTTTCTGTTCTGCAGTATTTGCTTTAATTTCAGGTGCTTGTAGTGAATGTTGTAGCTGGTGAGTGAAAGAAATTCTCCCACTTACTCCTTGTCTTGTCAGTCATATATCTCTTTCTGCCTGCAGGTTGCCATGCCCTCGGCTATCATGTTCAAGGCAGTGATGCTGACAGTGGTAGGCTTGGCTCTAGCTTCAGGTCACAGCTCCCGGGATCCAGACAAGGTGACTGAAGCAGACATCCAACGATTGCTGCATGGAGTCATGGAGCAGTTAGGCATCGCACGGCCTAGAGTCGAATATCCAGCCCACCAAGCAACGAATCTGGTCGGGCCACAGAGCATTGAAGGTAATGGGTTCTAGCAATATTCAGGAAATCAAGGAGTTGTGTACCTAAGGGGTTTTTTTTTGTTTTGATTGGCAAAATAAAAGTAAATCCCAGAAAATATTACGAATGTAACATCAGATAACATCAAAATAAATAATTCTTACAGTAGTTATACCTTTTAATAGGGAATTCAGGAGAAACTTTGGTGAAAATGTGAACTCGCTACCATATGGAATGGTTGAGGTGAATAACATAGATGCATTTAAGGGGAAGCTGGATTAGTACATGAGGGAGAAGGAATAGAAGATTATGCTGATAGAGTGAGATGAAGAGAAGTGGGAGGAGGCTCGTGTGGAGCATAAACACCGGCTCAATGATGTCATCGGGTCGCAAAATGCATATGTGAAGAAGGAGCATAGACTTGTTGGGCCAAATGGCCTGTTTCTATGCTATAAATTCTATACAATTTTATTGAAGTAACTTAAAAAATTGTAATACCAAAACTTGTATTTATAATACAGCTGAAATAGTGAGGTAATCCTGCCACTTTAAAAATCATTGGCGTGACCGGATTTAGAATACTGTGTACAGTCCTGGGGCTGGATTTTGCCAGTGTGGGCGGGCTGGGGCGTGTCAGGTGGAAATCGTGTCAGGACCCCGACTCCTAAGTGAAGTGTTGAAAAAGTGGGATTTTCCCCTAATTGGGCAATTGATTTCCTGCGTGTGGGAACCCCTGGCCCATTGAGTCTTTTCATACAGAAAGTCGCCTCCGATGACATCATCAATGCTGCTGGATTTAAGGCCTGCAAGCAGCCTTGCTTCCTCTGGAGATTGCAAAGGCCCTGCAAATTGTATGAAGGAGTTGATTTCCCGACAATGTCCACGATCAAGCAAAAGTGGTTTGATGAGCCCTCCCTCCAAGCTCTGGTGCAGGGAGCCAGATGTAATAAGGAGGTGCTGTTCCCTTCCTCAGGGAGAAAAAAGCCACCTCAACAGACAAAAGCTGTGTGGCTGCAAGTGGCCGAGGAGGTCAACACCATTTCAATGAGCCGCAGAACCTGGCTGCAGTGCAGGAAGAGGTTTCATGACCTTCTCCGTACAGGAAAAGTGAGTATGACTTCCCATCACCCTCAATCTGATCCCCATCGCCTCTCCTCACCAGCACTCTGCTTTGCCAACCTCTTCCTCCACATCCCACTTGACACTTGCATCCCTGCACCCTTACCCATTCCCTCTCTCTCTGTGGTCACATTTACTTAACTATTCGATCATGCAGCCCTCACACTCCCTATCACTGTGATGCCATGACAACAACAACTTACAACACACAGGGAGGGTCCTTTGTATCCTTCTAAGCATCTATGCTATGGATTCTCTACACTCACTCCTTCATGCTCACTCAAACTCCACTTGTGTCCCTCATTGCAGGAAAAGAGAGCCCACAATAAGAGGGAAAGAGCCATGACAGGAGGAGGGCCACCCTCAGTAGCCCAGCTCACCACCTGGGAGGAGGCGGCCCTGGAAATCGCTGGGATCGAGACGATTCCCAAGTGGGGGACGGACAGGCGGGCGCATCACAGCAAGCTGGTGACATAATAGTTTGGCATCTCTCTCATTGTCATTGCATGAGTCACTGATAATGATTCTGATGATCTAACAGATTGACTTCTGATCATCTGCACTATTCAATGTGCTAGTAACCTTGACCAAACATCTCGAACTCTTTCCTTTACTCCCCCACAGGACCATCGAAAGCCCCCGTCCCCACTGTCCAGGAGGAAGAGCCTGAGCTTCCAGACTCCTCAGAGGAAGCTGCAACCTCTGAGGGCGCAGCCTCAGCAGAATTCAGCGCACCCAGCACCAGCGCAGACACTCACACCTCGGTGGGACCTTCGCAAGATAGAGTAGTGTTGGCACCTGGTGTATCACAGCTCACAAGTGAGTATCAGCAGATGGTGGAGACAGGGTCAGCAGTGGAGAGTCCTCGTCGGAGGGTGCAGGACTCTGCCAGCTCGGCTCAGCTGCATGTCGACCCTGTGCCTCGGGTCCATCCAGAAGGAGAGCGGTGCTGGAACTCCAGGAACAGGTGCAGGAGTCTCTGGCAGGTTTTGTCTCCAGGGTCGCTGCGATTGTGGAGCAAATGGAGGAGTCCATCGCGAACATGAGCAGAGCCTTTGTGGAGGCATTGGCGCATGAACGCATCACCGTGGAAAGGATGGCAACCTCCGTGGAAAGGAAGGCTAACTCCCTGGTAAGGCTGGCCACCATAGAGGAGAGGATGGCTACGGTAGAGGAGAGGATGGCTACGGCCATGGAGGAGCTTAGTCGCCAGGATATGGAAAACATGGTAATTGTTCAGACTAGAATGACATCTCTTGAGGAGCGATGGTCAGCTATTGAGCAGACAAACTAGACCTTCATGGAAGTCCTCTGGAGTAGGGCTTCCAGTGCAGAAAAGGGTCCTCATGGTCCCCCATGAAGTGCAGGAAGGTGCTGTCAAGCCACTTGCTAGCTCTGAAGTGGGGCTGACCCATGAGAGGGATGTTGGTGGCAGAGAACAAGGAAGTGGGGGCTCCTCTCCAAGCGCTCACACGACAATGCCACAGCAAAGCCCTCGGTCAGAGCCCCACCAGAGTCCTCACCCAACTGAGATGGGCGTCTCATCCCCTGCACAGCCGCAGGAGCAGCAGACTGTTGGCGAGCCCGCATAGGTTCGCCACCCCAGAGGACGGCCGCCAAAGGCGTCGAGACAGGAGCAGCAAGAAAGTGAGCAAGGGGCCTCCACATCTGCTGAAGCCACAGGGGAAGCACCATGTAGGAGCACGCGTAAGAGGAAGATAAAGCACAAGCAGTCACAAGGGTAGTCACTTGGGTGCTGTGATGTTTTGTATTTGGACCAGCTGTCATTGTCATTGTATTATAAACAGATTTGATGGCAAACTGTTGAAGTTGTGGCCTGTGTCATTTCACAAATGGGACTCTCACATTTAGGGCTTAGGGCGCCTTGCAATTGTCAGTATGGTGGTCAGTGTGATAGGAATCCGCAGGTTCTTGTTCTTTGTGGATGCTCTGGTAAGAAGGTGCAAGACAAAAGTGCAGGCTCACCAAATCTGGCCAACATGAGTGCATCCCTTGCATCCCGGGCAGCAATGTTCTCGCGCGCTGGCGCCTTCTGGCCTGTGCATCTTCAGGTGGGTGAGCAGCAGCTTGGCGCTCCTGTTGTTGCTCCTGCTGTTGGTGCTGCTGTTGTTCTGGGTTCTGCTGCTGCCGCGGCTGGTCTTCGTCCGAATCTGATGTCCAGGAAGAAAGGAATTAAATGGTCGCCATACTTCTGGTATATGCCTCAGTTGAGGAAGCGCTCAGTCACGGTGGGGAGATGGGTTTCCCAGGAGGTCACACTGGAGATGGGTGTCAGGCTCCAAACTTCCAGAACAATGAGTAGGCCTGCTAAAAGTTCCCCCAGACCTGAGACAACAAAGTTCTGCCACCTGCAAATGATCATTGGTGAAAACTCCTTTGTAATGGTGGAGCTGCAGCTGTTAGTAAGCAATCCACTTGTGAGGCCGCCAGCATTACCTGGCGTGTTCCAGAGGAGGCGTAGAGGATGGGGGAAATGTCTAAAATTCGGAAATGCCTCTCAAAATGGGATAATAGAGGCAATTAAGGGGCTGTTAAGGGCCTTAAGGGCCTATCCCGCCTCTTGGAGGCGGGATGGAAAGAGGGTCAGAAAACAAGCATTTGGGAAAATTGCTCGGAGGTGGGATCGGGCCCGCCTGCCATTTTTTGCCATTTTACCACCTCGCACGCCTCCAAACCCGCCTCCTCGTCCTTGGCAAAATTGAGCCCCAGGTCTCCAAACCGTTCTTTCAGACCCACCTCTTTCTCCCTAATTCTCCTCTCCATTTAACTCTTGATTACTTAACTACCATTGTTGGCTCCCATACTAGCTGACACTGTAACGGTTCCCTTTCCACAAGAAACATCCTTCTGTCCTTCAAAACCCACTTGTCCTCTCTTAATTATTGTCAATTATGTGTGTCAGCCATGGCTCATTTGGTAACACCGTCACCTCTGAATGAGAAGGTTGGGGGTTCAAGTCCCACCCCAGAGACTTGAGAACAAAAATCTAGGCTGAAACTCCAGTGCAGTACTGAGGGAGTGCTGCACTGTCAGAGGTGCTGTTTTTCGGATGAGATGTTAAACCGAGGTCCCATCTGCCCTCTCAGGTGGACGTAAAGGATCCCATGGCATTATTTCAAAGAAGAGCAGTGGAGTTATCCCCGGTGACCTGGCCAATATTTATCCCTCAATCAACATCACTAAAACAGATTATCTGGACATTATCACATTGCTGTTAGTGGGACTTTGCTGTGCGCAAATTGGTTGCCGCGTTTCCTACATTACAACAGTAACTACCCTTCAAAGAGAACTTCATTGGCTGTAAAGCGCTTTGGGACATCCGGTGGTCGTGAAAGGTGCTCTATAAATGCAAGTTTTTCTTTTTATCTCTAACTTTCCTTTCCAAATGAAGGTCCTAAAACATTTTGTTGCGTGGTTCCACTCCCAACCAATCTGGAAACAGCCAACACAGATCTAGTAATGGATTCTCTTCCCTCCTTTGCACTGTCACCTCAGGAGTCCCTCAATTATCTGTCCTTGGCCTCGTCCTTTTTTCTCATCATATTCTGCACCTTGGTGATATCATCTGCAGCCATGGAGTCAGCTTCTATATGTATGCTGACAATTACATAGAATTTACAGCACAGAAACAGGCCGTTCGGCACAATTAGTCTGTGCTGGTGTTTATACTCCTCACGAGTCTAACAATATTCAGCTATACTTTGCCACCACTTCTCTCTTCCCCTCAACCACTGTCTGACTGCTTGTTTAATATCAGGCCTTGAATGAGTCACAACTCCTTCAACTTAAAGTCAGCAAGGGTTTAATGAGTGACATGGGAGAGATTGTTTCCTCGGGTTGCAGAGTCAGTGACAAGGTGTCATCGATTTAAAGTTGTCACTGAGCGAGTGAGTAGAGAGGTGAGGAGAAATGTCTTTACACAGAGTTGGAATGCTTTGCCCTTTTAAGGGAAGAGTAGGTAAATATTTGAAGCAGAAGATATAGGGTGGAGCAGTGGGATTAGTTTGGGATTTCTCCAGCAAAAAGCCTGTGATTTTCCAATCTGTGCCCCCAATGGGTGAAGATCCCTACCACTGTGCACTCAGAAAATCACCCCCTTTTTATATACGGAAATATTTTATGATTTATATGTTACTTCACATGAGAGAATATATCCCACTAAACTGAACAGAAACAAATTATAACGGTGAGTAATCTGTTGTAATATACTTACTCTTGGCTCGTTTCAAGTTGTTTCTTGCGATACTCAACTTGTTTTCTTAACCTAAATATCTCTGCTGGTGATCCTAACAGGCAAATGCGTATCTTATTTGAACATAAGAAATAGGAGCAAGAGTAGGCCATTCGGCCCTTTGAGCCTGCTCCGTAAAAAGAGAGTCACATTCCCTGACCGGGCGGTGGCGGTGAAAGCACTGAATCCTAAGCACTAGACCACCAGGGAATCTGTAATAATTGTATCATATTTCTTTGTTCATTTTTGTAATGGAGGGGTTATGGTGTTTAAATAAACGGTTAAGTAAATCTTGATTAAAACAGTGGACAAAGAAATGCCATACCAACCCATTAATCATTATCATAGAATCACAGAATGGTTACAGCACGGAAGGAGGCCATTCGGCCCATCGAGCCCGTGCCAGCTCCCTGTAAGAGCACTTCAGCTAGTCCCACTCCCCCGCCCTTTCCCCATTGCCCTGCAAATTTTTTTCTTTCAGGTACTTATCCAGTTCCCTTTTGAAAGCCGTGATTGAATCTGCCTCCACCACCCTTCCAGGCAGTGCATTCCAGATCATAACCACTCGCTGCGTAAAATTTTTTTTCTTATGTCACCTTTGGTTCTTTTGCCAATCACCTTAAATCTGTGTCCTCTGGTTCTCGACCCTTCCGCCAATGGGAACAGTTTCTCTCTATCTACTGTCTAGACCCATCGTGATTTTTGAACACCTCTATCAAATCTCCTCTCAGCCTTCTCTGCTCTAAGGAGAACAAACCCAGCTTCTCCAGTCTAACCACGTAACTGAAGTCCCTCATCCCTGGAATCATTCTCGTAAATCTTTTTGCACCCTCACTAAGGCCTTCACATCCTTCCTAAAGTGCAGTGCCCAGAATTGGACACAATACTCCAGTTGGGGCCGAACCAGTGTTTTATAAAGGTTAATCAGAATTTCCACACTTTTGTACTCTATACCTCTATTCATGAATCCCAGGATCCCATAAGCTTTTTTAACTGCTTTCTCAACCTGCCCTGCCACCTTCAACGATTTGTGCACATGTACCCCTAGGTGTCTCTGTTCATACACCCCCTTTAGGATTGTACCCTTTAGTTTATATTTCCTCTCCTCATTCTTTCTACCAAAATGCACTTCGCACTTTTCTCCATTAAATTTCATCTTCCACATGTCCGCCTATGCCACCAGCCTGTCTATGTCCTCTTGAAGTCTATCACTATCCTCCTCACTGGTTACTGTACTTCCAAGTTTTGTGTCATCTGCAAATTTTGTTACAATTCATTCATCCACTAATATCGCCAAAATTAATTCCTAGGCTTTGGTCTCTAAAATGAATTCTGATAGTATAATATTATAGGAGTAAAAAAGCTCTTCGTTACAGTGACTACCTTACAGTCTTCATCATAAGGTGGCTGCCCACATCACCTTGTCCTCACGGCATCTGCCATTTTGTGCTTTTGGAGTCCGGATTTGGTGTAGTTATGGATCCCATAAGAGGCGGCCCATTTAGATTTGAAACGAGGAGTGCCGTTCTATTGTTTATTCTTCATCAATAGTTAACCTCTAACAATGAGATGTGGACATATTCCATACAACCAAGTATTCGCTCCATTACACGCTGTCAAAAAGTCAGCATATTCTCACCTCCAAAATAAAAGTGGGATTATTCAGCATACTCTAATGATCCCTGTAAGCAGCGCTTTGTTCTATGCGGCCTGTTTCTTTTAGTGCGCGGTCCCTTTAAATTTCCGCACATGCGCGGTACTTACAATGGAGAAGCCGGTGAGCGGCCTGCGCGGGACCTTTCCCATTGCTGCGCAGCTTAGAGGGGACATTGATGCCATATATACCCTTTATATCACTATACACCCCTGCACCAGGAGTACAATATTGGTGCACAAACTGGTCTGTTTTTATTATAGTTAAAAACCACATCTGAAAATTGTAACAAAACATTGCGGATGCTGGAAATCTGAAATAGAAACAGAAAATGCTGGAAATACTCAGCAGGTCAGGCAGAACCTGAGTAGATGCCTGACCAAACACGAGAAGCGAAACAGACAGCAATGAAGGTGAACAAGGTAAAAGAGACAAACGGAAATGCCGTCGCAAGAGAAAGAGCAGAACTTCTTCAAGGTGGGGCATTCCTGGAAGAGAAGTCATGATGTGGAGATGCCGGCGTTGGACTGGGGTGGACAAAAATCAGAAGTCGCACAACACCAGGTTATAGTCCAACAGATTTATTTAATTTTACAAGCTTTCGGAGCTGTTCGCTCCTTCTTCAGGTAAGGTAGCTGTGAGAGAATCTGGCATTGAATTAAAACACTGCATCTAAAGCAAAATACTGCGAATGTTGGAAATCTGCAATAGAAACAGAAACTGCTGGAAACAGATGCTGCCTGACCTGCTGGGTGTTTCTGAAAAATTGTAACTTATTTTTCAAATATCATTTCAGGTTCATTAAGATCTCCCCCCCACCCCCACCCTTTTGTCATTGTTTCCCCTAACCTCCTCTTCTATAGAGGTTTAGGAGGGGGAAGTGGAAAGGCCAGACCTGTTGCTGTTGTTGATAAATGTGCACTTCCAGATAGAGGTCAGGAGTGGGAGCCACGGCCAATATTCTGTCCCTAATCCAGAGATGCAATTGCAGCTCCCCTTCCTCAGCCCCCTACTCGGATCAGCTAGCTCCGCACAGATCAGGGATCAAACCCAGGAGCCTGTCCTGTTCTTCAGGAAAAGAGGGAAATGTGAACAATTGGCAAGAAAACGAGCACCTTAAGAAAATAAACACATCCGTTGATAAAGTTGTATTTCTGTACCAATAGGTAACCAACACACACACACACGCATATGTGGCGAGTTCAATTCTACTCCCCATCAAACATTAATCCTGGGAAGAAAAAAATAGAATGCAATTTTATTTTGGCTGCTGAATTATTACCAACTAAAGTTGTCCTTTTCATGATTGTTAAAAAGTCTCTCCTGTGCCAGACTAATCCATTGAACAGTCCATCTCAATATTTAGATATTTTCTCCATTATACTGCAAACATATCGGGCGCGATTTTGCCAGCCCTGGGGAGGCGGGTTTGGAGGCGGGACTGCCGGGAAAATGGCAGAATCTGGGGGCGGGTGCCCATCCCGCCCCCAACCCACCTCCGTGCCATCTTCCCGGGAGGCGGGTAGCCGACCCGCGCCGGGTCCCATCTCCTGGAGGCAGGAAGGGGATTACAGCCACTTAACTGCCTGTTAACAGGTAGTTAACAGGCAGTTAAGAGGATTATCGCCATTTAACCCACACAAGTGCGGGCTTCCCGAAGGCTGCGAACCCCGCCAGGGTCACCGAGGCGAGCAGTGGGTCTGCGGGGGTCGGAGGGGTGCAAAAGTGTGCTGTGAAGGTAAGTGATGGGTGTAAGTGTGGAGAGGTGAGTATGTGAGGTGAGTGAAAAGTGTTAGAAAAAGTTTACTTACCTTTGTTTCTTCCTGCAGGCTTCAAGAGTTGGGGATGCAGAGAGTCTCGCACCTCCGCGGCAGAGATGACAGATGGCTGCTGCATTCTCCAATGCAACAACCATCTAATTTCTGCTAAAGAAAGAGGTTTGATGAGTCTTGAATTCAAGAACTCATCAAACTACAGAGAATGTCAGTGTTTGACAGCTTCACAGAGCTGTCAAATAATGACAATTCATCTGACAAAAATTTTTGACAGATAAAACGTCATACGCCGACGTTCTCTGTAACCGGCTTCCCCTTAATTGGCCTGCTAAGCCCGCTGGGCGAGCTTAACAAGGTCAATGAAGGGAAAATAGCATGGGTTGGCCAGAAGTCGATGGAGGCGGGACTAAAACCCGATAAGTGGGAGTCCCGCCTCCAAAAGCTCCCCATTGGCAAAATCCAGCCCATCATTGCAATGCATTGTGCTGTGATTGTTAATTAATTTTATGTTTCATGGAGCAGAGTGTTGTAGTCAGATATTGCTGAAGCAAAGCCCCTTTTTTTGCCCCGGTATTGTCTTTAGGAGGCGCTCATGAAGGATTGCAGCACCTGGGCCCCTACGGCAACATTCCCAACATCGTGGCAGAACTCACTGGAGATAACATACCAAAGAATTTCAATCAAGATCAAGGATATCCGGATCCACCTAACCCCTGCCCACTGAGAAGAAAAGGTAATTCACACACCTCAGGAGAGGCTCCTTCACTTTCAATACAAATGTCTAAACGAAACAGCAATTGAACACTTATGGCAAATCTCAATTATTCCCCTTTTGTAATACTTTTTTTTGAAGATCATAACATTTCAGTATTGCTCATTAAACCTTACTGTTGATGCCAGCAAGAATACTTTACTCCAATTCATCCAAGGCTGGATTTGCTCATGATTGAATGTAAGATTTCTGACATGTTGGTTGATATGTGTATCTATGAAATTAATGTATCTATTGAAAACAGAGAATGGCATTATTCTGAACAATAACAAGGGACAGTGGCAACATAGGTACGAACTTGGCTAAGTGACAGGAAACAGGGAGTAGTGGTGAACGGTTGATTTTCAGACTGGAGGAAGGTATACAGTGGTGTGTCCCAGGGGTCAGTTCTAGGACCACTGCTTTTCTTGATATATATTAATGACTTGGACGTGGGTGTACAGGGCACAATTTCAAAATTTGCAGATGACACAAAACTTGGAAGTATAGTGAACAGTGAGAAGGAGAGTGATCGACTTCAGGAAGACATAGAGAGGCTGGTGAAATGGGCGGACACATGGCAGATGAAATTTAACGCAGAAAAGTGTGAAGTGATACATTTTGATAGAAAGAATGAGGAGAGGACATATAAACTAAATGGTACAATCCTAAAGGGGTTGCATGAACAGAGAGACCTGGGGGTATGTGTGCACAAATTGTTAAAGGTGACAGGGCAAGGTTGAGAAAGCAGTTAAAAAGGCTTACGGGATCCTGGGCTTCATAAATAGAGGTATAGAGTAAAAAAGTGTGGAAATTCTGATTAACCTGTATAAAACACTGGTTCGGCCCCAACTGGAGTAGTGTCCAATTCTGGGTGCCACACTTTAGGAAGGATGTGAAGGCCTTAGAGAAGGTACAGAAAAGGTTTACGAGAATGATTCCAGGGATGAGGGACTTCAGTTACGTTGATAGACTGGAAAAACTGGGGTTGTTCTCCTTGGAGCAGAGAAGATTGAGAGGAGATTTGATAGAGGTGTTCAATATCATGAGGGGTCTGGACAGAGTAGATAGAGAGAACTGTTCCCATTGGCAGAAGAGGATATAGATTTAAGGTGATTGGCAAAAGAACCAAAGGCGATGTAAGAAAAATCTTTTTTACGCAGCGAGTGGTTAGGATCTGGAATGCACTGCCTGAGAGGGTGGTGGAGGCAGACTCAATCATATCTTTCAAAAGGGAGTTGGATAAGTATCTGAAGGAAAAAAATTTGCAGGGCTACGGGGAAAGGCCAGGGGAGTGGGACTAGCTGAGAGTCGGCACGGGCTCAATGGGCCGAATGGCCTTCTTCCGTGCTGTAACCATTCCATGATTCTATGAATATCTATTCAGTATTTTATAAGAACTCTACCAATGGCTGAACTGTGGCTCAGTTGGTTAAGGCAGGCAGTAGCTTCTCCATACAGAGCAGGAAGGTCTTCGGTTTGACTGTTTCCCTGGGGTGGTTACATTTCACTCTTTAGGGAAAGGTCCTTACATCCAACTGAGCTGTATGGGATAGGAGTGAGAAATCCAGTTACTCAGCCTGTCCGCAGCCAAAACAGATAACCATCCCCGAGAGCAATCTGCTTCAGACTCAAGCGGCCCTGACTCCACTGGGTGTGTCGAGGAGGCTCGTGCGTCTGGAGCGATCCCATCCGAACTTACCCCCGGGAAACCGCCCTCGGGAACCTGCGCCTCACAGCTTGAGCCATCTCTCGGAAATTCCCTCCATGCCATTCTGCACTGCGCGGAGGAATTTCCTGTCAGGGTTGCTCCTGCACGCTCTCCACTTCCTTGCCCTCGTCTTCCATCCGTGCATGTGCTAACCTGCTGTCCATGGAGGGCTCTCTGCCCAGGAGTCCTCCTCCCCTGTTCCATTGGGGATCTGGAGTGAAGAGTGTTGCCCAGAGCAGTCTCATCTAATAGGCTTTTAAGCTATTTTACAGACTCCCAGGCCGCCTGTAACTTTCGCAGCCTGGACAAGACCATGTTCCATACTTTTGTCCGATGTAAGAGGTTGCAGCACCTCTTCCATTATCTGAAGGGGCTGCTCCTCAACCTTTGGCTCCACTTCAGTCCCACACTCCTGATCTTTGGCCGCCCGGTGCGGAGCGGGGTGCTGGGGGGAGCAGGTGGTCAAGTCAGAGGACCTTCTCATGGGTCTCCTCCTGGGCGTGGCCAAGGTGAGCATCCACAGGTTCATGTTGGTTGTGGCCCATGTGGGCGTCGCTCTGCCTGCCTGCCTCTCTTCGGCAGTCTTATCCTTTGGTTTTATGGTTAAGTTCTTTATTAGTTGGTCTCCTGTTTTGGTTGATGACATGGGGCAACGCCGTGTCTCCTTTTTGTTTATTTTAGAAAAGGCTTCAGACTTAAGTTACAACTGCTATTGAAAGCCCTGGTTCTTTTGATGGTGCGCACTGGAGCTGCCTTGCTTACTTTATTAATTGAAACTATTCTTCAAGGCTGCCATTGGCAGCAAAGTAAATGGTTTCGAAACATTCATTCCCTCCACCAGCAGCGCACCATGTCTGCAGTGTGTACCATCTAAAAGATGCACTGTAGCAACTCGCCAAGGCTCCTTTGATAGCACCTCCCAAACCTGCCACCTCTACCACCTTGAAGGACAAGGGCAGCAGGCGCATGGGAACACCACCACCTCCAAGTTCCCCTCCAAGTCACACACCATCCTAACGTGGAAGTATATCGCCGATCCTTCATCGTCGCTGGGTCAAAATCCTGGAACTCCCTACCTAACAGCACTGTGGGAGTACCTTCACCACACGGACTGCAGCGGTTCAAGAAGGCGGCTCACCACCACCTTCTCAAGGACAACTAGGGATGGACAATAAATGCTGGCCTTGCCAGAAACGCCCACATCCCGTGAATGAATAAAAATAAATAAACCAGGTTCAAATTGACATTGACGCATGAGATGATGAAACATTCAGGAAAGTGTATGATTGCTTTCAGCTGCTGACGGGTGCCTGGAAAATACTCCTGACACAGCCAAATTCAGCAGCGAATACCAGGTCCATCAACACCTCTTTGATCCAGAGCACGATTACCCAGTGATGGGGAAATGGGTAAGCACTAGAATAGATTCTATTTCCATTTTATTTCAAATCTTGACTAAATATTCGTAATTACACACACGTTAACTGCACGTTATTTGGTCAGCTCATTTGGCTAAACCAACTTAATTATGATGGTGTAAACATTTAACCAGTTGACTCCAGTTCATTGAGTAAGTCCTTTTTCTTCAAGTTGTTCATTTTAAGCTGTTTAGAGCTCAAATTGCAGCCACGTATTGCATAAATAATGTTATTTCAATAACCTCGCCGGTGACAGCAAGTTAAAAGAACAAACATCATGTAAGCATTACATTCCATTGAAACTAAAAGATTGCAATAAATGGAGCAACATAATATTCTTATTGGTGGAGATAAACACAAATGCTAGAAGTCTAAAAGAAAATAGAACATGCTGTTAGTGCAATGCAGGAGCACCAGCATCTGAAAGGGAGAAAGATTGACCTGCATTGTATTTTCAGCATGTTCTCATTAATGCTTCATTGAGAATTCATGACAAGTACATGTGGGAAAAAAAATACAATTCACTTACCCTCACTTAATCTGTAAAATCAGCTCAATGCAATGTTTGAAGTAAGCATTAAGGCACACAGGCTGTTAAATGAAGGATGTCTGAAAATCCAGTCAGTCTCTCAGCCTCACAAAAGCAATGAAAACAAAGTTCATTGCTGGTATTTCAGTCGAGCTGGGTGTCCAAAACTTTTCTCTGTTGTGTCCAATGGAGTCCCGTATTCAACAAATGAATAATTAGAATATAAAACGCCAAATTCAAGGAGTATTTCATGCTGAAATAGACAGTTCACAAAACTTTTTCCAGTTAGATATTTTATATATGAAAGGTTTATGCAAACTCCAATAAAAATTGAAATCATAAAAGCCACAGATAGTGTAAAGGCTATTAACTTAGCCGACCCTGACCTCTATTTGCTGGCTGTCTGTCCCTTGCTTACCTTATTGCTTCTGCTACTCCTCACACTCCTTACCTCCACTTCTGCTGCTCCCTGTTCTTATCTCTACCAATGCTCCCTGCTAGTCATGCTGGTGCTTCAACAACAGCTTGCATTTATATAGCACCTTTAATGTAGTAAAACGTCCCAAGGCGCTTCACAGGAGCGATTATCAGACAAAAATTTGACACCGAGCCACATGAGATATTAGGACAGGTGACCAAAACTTGGTCAAAGAGGTAGGTTTTAAGGAGTGTCTTACAGGAGGAGAGAGAAGTAGAGTGGCAGAGAACTTTAGGAGTGGGGGGAAATTCCAGAGCTTGGGGCCTAGGCAGTTGAAGGCACGGCCGCCAATGGTGGAGCGATGAAAATCGGGGATGCTCAAGAGGCCAGAATTGGAGGAGAGTAGAGTTCTTGGAGGGTTGTAGGGCTGGAGGAGATACAGAGATAGGGATGGGCGAGGCCATAGAGGGCTTTGAAAACAAGGATGAGAATTTTAAAATCAAGGCGTTGCCGGACCGGGAGCCAATGTAGGCCAGCGAGCTCAGGGGCGATGGCTGAACTGGACTCTGGGTGTGAGTGAGGATACAGGCAGCAAAGTTTTGGATGAGTTCAAGTTTATGGAGGGAGGGTGGATGATGGGAGCCTGGCCAGGAGAGCATTGGAATAGTCAAGTCTAACAGTAACCAAGGCATGGATGAGAGTTTCAGCAGCAGATGAGCTGAGGCAGGGGCGGAGAAGGGCAATGTTACGGAGGTGGAAGTAGTTTCCTGCTCTCCTTCTCTCTGGTGCTACTTACTCTCCGTATCTTTACTGGATTGTTTTCTCTCAATACCTGCAGATTTAAACTAGATTTTCCTGCTGTTAAATTTTACATCGTGAACTTTGGACGATTGGAAAAGGATGCTCCCTCAGCGGTGGATTTAGGCCCCCAAAGTTCAAGAAGCCAAACCTAAAAATGGAGTAAATACAGTTGAAGTGTGAAAGTAAACCAAAATAGAAAATGCAGGATTAGGGACTGCGATTTCCTGGGCTGGGAACCCAGAACTTGTGGGCTGAATATGACTGCAAGATGTAATCTGGACACCCTATCAATAGAAGATGACGATGGATACAAAGGAGTAGTCCCCAAGCCACTCATGCTCAAATGTAGACCTTGGTTGAAGTGGCATTATATGGCCTGTGACCAAATCTCAAGCCTGTCCTCTGAGCTGGGAATTGAATAAGTAGGTTCACTCATGTCATTTTGTTTTTACATTATTGGATATGGCTTCCCAAACAGCTGCCCTTCAATCATCCATTGTTTGGCCAAGCTATAAGCAGTGGCTCAGCAGGAGCCATTAGCCATCAATCGTAAGCTACAGCTGTTTTTTGAAAATGTATTGTAGACATAAACGATAAACTGGCTTACAACACCGTAGAGTAAATATTTATAGTCATTGCTACAATGTTAGCTTGCTGTCATTGCAAGGAACACAAAGAAAATTCTGGGATAACAACAGAAAATGCTGGAAACACTCAGCAGGCCAGGTAGCATCCATGGAGAGAGAAACAGAGTTAACGTTTCAGGTCTGGGACCCTTCATCAGAACTGAAAATTCTGGGGTTTTACACATCTTTTATCATGTTACAGCCAATATATTGTGTTAAATATGTTTAGGTGTCAGCTGTGGCTCAGTTGGTAGCTCTCTTGGCTCTGAGTCAGAAGGTTGTGGGTTCAAATCCCATTCCAGAGACTTGAGCACAAAATCTAGGCTGACACTCCAGTGCAGTACTGAGGGAGTGCTGCATTGTCGGAGGTGCATCTTTCAGATGAAACATTAAACCAAGGCCCTGTCTGCCCTCTCCGGTGGACATAAAAGATTCTATGGCACAATTTTGAAGAAGAGTAGGGGAGTTATCCCCGGTGTCCTGGCCAATATTTATCCCTCACTCAACATCACTAAAACAGATTATCTGGTCATTATCACATTGCAGCTTGTGGGAGGTTGCTGTGCACAAATTGACTGCCATGTTTCCTACATTACAACAGTGACTACACTTCAAAAGTACTTCATTGGCTGTAAAGTGCTTTGGCATGTCCGGTGGTCATGAAAGATGCTATATAAATGCAAGTCTATTTTTAAACTTGTGTCTGAATTCCTTCACAGAACAAGAACCTGTTGTACGGAAATGTGAAAGGTGCACCAAGGAGAAGAAGGGTAATTTTTTGGATTTTCTTTCCTGTAGTTGGTTTCTGTAATTTTGTAATCCATTTACTGATCTAAATATGATTTTCCATAATTTACCAAAAGGCCTTTTTATTTTTTTCCAAATATCAAAAGTAAGTTTTGAAGAAATTTTTTTAAAGCACAAGGGGGAACCATTGAATTTACTCACTGTCCCGTTACCTTTTGATTTAAACCCAGCCCAACCTAATGGAATGAAAGGCTCTTTCTGCTTGCTGTGAAATGAAGTTAGGCAGACTCAACCCAGTCACTACTGGGATATAAAGAAAAAACAACTCCAACATGCTGCAAATCCGAAATAAAAACATAAAATGCTGGAAAAACACAGTGGGTCAGTCAACATCTGTAAAGAGAAAAGGCCTGGTTACGATATTTCGGGTGTCTACCCTTTGTCTGAACTGGTAATGAAGGGTTGCATAGGATCAGGATAGACCATTCCACCCCTCGAGCCTGTTCCACCTGAAACATCATCACTTGCCTTTTCTCTTTACAGATGTTGATTGACCTGCCCTGCATTTCTGATCTTTCCTGGTTTTATTTCAGTTATTAGTGGGCATGGGACCACAGCGCAAAACTACTCTTAATGTAACAGAGATTGGCACAAGAGTGGCAGTCTTACTCAGAGAGACTGCAGCTGGCGATGGATGGGGGTTGTAGCTGATTCCTCCACACTTTCAATCTCGGCTAAGCCACCGTGGGAGATGCCGAGTAGAGTGGAGGGAAGAGAATAGGGAAAAGCATATGGATTGTCATCCCAGAAACTTTGGGATACATTTTCTTGGTCTTGCACCTGGACATATTGGATTACCTGGGCGCCGCAAATACAGGAAAAACTGGGCGGGGAGAAACGCACACCTGTAAGGGAGCCTGATTTTCCTGTATCCACAGCACTCGGGTAACCCAGTACACTCTGGCACAAGACCAGGAAAGTCTACTCCTTTTTCTCTTGGTAGTTTTAATAACAAAGCCACCCCAGGCTAACAAACAGAAAACAGGATGGTCTGCTCTGGGGTTAGAGGCCAGGCAGTTCCCTATCAGGCTGTTTGGGGCCTGAAATTACGTAATGCAAGTCAGAAAACAGCATCACGGTGATCAGGAAGACACATGCATGACCTCCTGACAGTCCCTCCCACAAGGCTTCCTGGGTGTAAGATTATAAAAAACCTAGGCGTCAAGAGTGGGAGTATTTTTGCCTACCAAGATTTAAGGCTGTCCAATTACCAGTAGGGATCCAGGCCAAATATTCGACTGAGCAGGGACACAAGGGGCACGATCTACAGCAGAGCATTGTTGACAAAAGTGATTTTAGGGGACAAGATAGAGATGCTCTTTGCTTTAGTCACTGCTGCAGGTTTGCATGTTTAGTGTGGGGGTTAGATGCATTGTCTGCAAGAGATAATGCTGGCTTAGATGGTTTCCTTATCGAGATTATATCGTTTCAAGTGGTTTCAGGTAAAATTCAGAACATTAGGTGAACCCCTTAGCAAAAACGACACGCTGTGATATGGCATTAATGAAGATCCCAGTTGTTTAGACAATGGCTTACAACTGCATCTATTGTTATGGTTAGCTAGACTACCCTACGTAAACTTGAGGTGATCCAGAACTCGGCTGCCCATGTCCTAACTCGCACCAAGTCCCGTTCACCCATCACCCCTGTGCTTGCTGACCTACATTGGCTCCCAGTTAAGCAACGCCTCGATTTCAAAATTCTCATCCTTGTTTTCAAATCCCTCCATGGCCTCGTCCCCTCCCTATCTCTGTAATCTCCTTCAGCCCCCCCGCCCCCGCCAGATATCTGCGCTCCTCTAATTCTGCCCTCTTGAGCATCCCTGATTATAATCGCTCAACCATTGATGACCGTGCCTTCTGTTGGCTAAGCCCTAAGCTCTGGAATTCCCTGCCTAAACCTCTCCGCCTCTCTCTTTCCTCCTTTAAGACTCCTTAAAGCCTACCTCTTTGACCAAGCTTTTGGTCACCTGCCCTAATTTCTCCTTATGTGGCTCAGTGTCAAATTTTGTGTCTTATAATACTCCTGCGACGCGCATTGGGACGTTTTACTATGTTAAAGGTGCTATATAAATACAAGTTGTTGTTGTAGACAATATAAGGAATAGTTACTTGTACAAGGCACCAGAGGGCTGCCTATGCCTGTGGAAGTGTATTCCTAGCAAAAGTCAACTCCTTCAGGAGAGGAGAGAAAATTGAGTGGGAGGGGGGGGATTTAATTTAAAAAAAATCTGATTACTCTTCTGCATGATTACGTCTCCAGTGATCTGTACTTTTGCACTCGCCTATCTGACTTCCTATTTCATACTCTTCTAATGATCCTGTATGACTCCTCGATGCAGGCTTCTATATAAATGTGAATGTAAACACTAGGAAAAAGTCCCAAAGTTATGACCCTATGCATGCACATTAATCTTTCCTCTGCATTTGCATCTCCTTGATATTAGTTTTTTGTCACTCTGCTCATCTTCTAAGGTTTCTGATTGTCTTTTCTCTGGTTTCTGATTGTCTTTTCTCTCTTCCCCTTACTTTTCGGCCTCTCTTGCACTGTAATAACTGCTGTGATTTATACCCTTTTTCCGCTCTGCTGCTATTGAGAAGTTGGAATGCTCTAAGTAGGTCCGTGGCCCATACATTTTCTGCAACATCATGTGGGGATACATTCTACTTCTCTTACTTCAAAGTTGCTCAATTCAAAATCTGATCATTTAAATTCACATTTGTCTTATATTGTTTAATTCAAGTTATTGAATAATTCAAAGCCATCAAGTTAACAGACTTTATATTCAAGAATTGCTGGTGTCACTTTGCAAATAGAAAATTGCTTATAGAAAATGTGAATTCGTGTTATAGGTAGTAGTGCTACTGTCTGACCATGACGGGCTTATACAATTGATAATATTACCCACAGCAGCATGATTTGATGGTGTTCATGGCGATTCTGAATCCAAGAATATCAACAAGAAGATACACCACCACTTTCTCAAGGGCAACAAGGGACTGGTAATAAATGCTGGCCTTGCCAGCAATGCCCAACCAGAGAATTAATTTAAAAAATCATAATCATATTGTATGGTACAGCTTTGAGCATTGAATATTGCTTTTTAATGTATTAAGTACAATGGCCCGTAATTTGCAGTTAGCAGCGAAGCAAAGGCATTCGCCACTGGCCCCACGGAGAGCTTCCCACAAAGATCTCTCAATCTCTGTGGCGAGTAGTTTGGCTTTTTCAACGCCCAATTGAGATCAGTGCAGTTTAGTGGGAATTCCATTGTACTTAACATACATTGAAAAGCAATATTCAATGCTCAAAACTGTACCATACAATATCACTTTTTTTGTTTTTAGTTATTCTCAGGATACGGGCGTTGTTAGCGAGCTGCTGGGACGCCAACAAGCTGTCTAAGCAGCCAATCACAATGCAGAATTCTCGCAGGCAGGGAACAAGGAAGTGAAGAAGCTACTTTTAAAAATGTTAGAGAGAGCAAAACAAAGATTGGGGCTCTCACATGGAGAAAAGGTAAACCTGAAATAAATGTGAATATAACTTTTTTTTTAAGTTTCTTAAAAATTGTAATTTTTATTAAAATGGAGAAATTTGACACTCCATAAAATTACAATTAGTTTTTCAGGGCCATAACATTTGATTAGCAGTCAATATGCTGTTAAAACCCCAGTTACACCTAATCCAACAAGGCCTAACACTTTTAAAGGGTTATTTAACAGCATTATTACTGCGGAAAAGCTGAAGTTTTTGTCAGTTTCACCAAGTTTCCTGATTACACTGATTGTCGGCTATGGGGGGGCGGGGGGGCCACAGCGTAACCAGTGTCAGCATGTGCTAAATCCTGAAGCTGTGGTCAGTTTCAAAGGGGTTCGTTCGCTGTTATTACCCACCGCAAATTCCGGCCAATGTTTACCACAACTGCATCCATCAATCCTTGCACGAGTCTTTTTTGATTGACTTGTCCAAGCCAATATTATTGTGCTGTATGTACCATGAATCAGCCCCTAAAGAAATGGTCCCAAGCAGAAAGCTCAATTTCTTTATTAACATTTAAGCATTTTTTATGTAGTAATTGCTCACTAAATTTGCAGTCTCCAGTGTAGTAAATGTATCAATATATTCTACAAATTTAAACTGAGAAGCAGGTTGTCAATTTGCCTTTAGCAGAATGCTGAATGGCTCAGAGATCAGGAATTAAATTAAAATTGTTTAAAATCAATAAAAATGCTGATGTCTATTCTGTATTTATTGGTACACTCCTGCCCTCCACAGGACTGAATGGACATTAGATTTTAATAGGTGGCTGCACTACTTTCATTGCTTTCTGCAGCAAATTAATTTATTAGGTGTAGATTATGAGCACATTGTTGTTTTGGGAACTTGCGCCACAAACTGTAGACACCTAATAAAGTCAGAACTCTATGGTCAGACCCTTGGGGTTTAAACAGGCAAAACATGTCTGAGTAGACAGTCAGTCAGTAAGCAATATTTAAAAAAATATCATATATTTTAGTCAATCACATCTAAAGTTCAGTATATAAAATAGTTGGATTTGTAGGAATTGGGATTTCTCATGTAAAATGTCCAATTGTTACAGGCAATAAATACAAGAGATTGATAGATTCTTGTTAACCAAAGGTATTAAGGGATATGGGACAAAGGCGGGTATATGGAGTTAGATCACAGATCAGCCATGGTCTCATTGAATGGCGGAACAGGCTCAAGGGGCTAAATGGCCGACTCCTGTTCCTATAATTATTTCAATATACAGGTGTACGTCTGGCAGAAACCCAAACATATCTTCCTATGCAGTAACACTATGCACTTCCTAAGCAGGAAATTAAGACATTAAAAGAGCATAATGAAGGAATGAAATAAAAATCCTTTACTGTTTCCATTTGGTATCATTTTGTTCCGGGTTCAGAAATTAAGAACCTGTCTGCTCTCTGACATCGGCTGCTTGTTTAAACACCAAGGGACTGACCACACCGTTCAATTTCTTAGGTGTAGATGATGCATAAGTCACCAACACATCAACATGTGTCTCTCACACTCTATTCTACACCCAAGAATTACTGCAAACTTGAACAGCACAACTTCAGTTAATACCCAACCTCTTAATCATTTTATTCAACATTAAAACTGTAGAGAGTCAAAATTGAAATCTTTTTAATTTGGAGCCATCAATAGCTTAATAGGTTTGTGATGCAAAGTACATTGGAGCTCTGCCATTCTGTGGCATTAAGGAGAGAGATATAGATTGCCACCAGTGATTATCCACAGCATACCGAATTACTGATCGCAGCTGTCCAAGGGAGATGCCACGTCAGGCATTTCCCACAGGAGAAAAAAAAAGCAGGATTAATCACCCTGACTTGCTCCTGCTAACCCTGCGAGCTGTAACTTGATACTGGCATGTGTCTGCGAGCTAGTTGCTTAGCTACCCTCAGGTCAGGAATAGTGTATGATAAAAAGAGGGGGAAAATGAACACCTTAAAAATATAAATAAAAATGACTATTTTGAATACTGTGTTTTATATTTAATAGACTGCCATTAATGACTATGGGGATTATTTTGGCCAAAGGGTAGCAACAGGTGCTAAATGTGCTAATAAGACACGCCTGTTTGAAAGTCTGGATTTAGCACACAATTTTGGTCCTAATTGCTGATTACCATAATTTGAATTTGCCTGGAGGTGCTAAACCACAACTTGCAGGTTTAGCACTCAAGTGCTGATTACGCAATTTTCGTGGAGCAGTACATGTGGCCTCCTCCCACCCACTTCCACTGAAGGTGTGGAGTGCTCTGGCTGGCACACAGAGGCATGTTGCAAGGGACCGAGGGAAGGGGCGCACAGGTTTCGGATGCAGCACTGGGAGGTACTGGTGGAAGATGTCCAGAAGAGAGATGTCCTGTACCCACAAGGGGGGGGCGGGGGGGACAGGTAGGACACCACCTCACCCTCCTGTCCCTCTGTCCTTCAGCAGCTGGTGCTGCTCTGCCTGGCTTCATCTTCATGTCCTCCTCCCATTCCTCATCCAGACCAAGGAGGATTCCTAGCAAGGTGCCCATGACCAAGCACTTATTTTCTCCTGGTGACTCCTAAGGTGTCCAATAAAGTGGAGTAGCACAGCACTTACTCTTTTTAGGTGAAGTACTCAGAATTTCTGGAATAAATGTTGCTCGAGTGTTGGTGTAGTCTTGACAAGTGTCCCAGAAAGTCTCCCCAATGTGTTTTGGAGGTCCCCATCACAGTTCCAGCAGCAATGAACATGACATGGTGAGTATCCCTTTAAGTAGCACTTGAAATTGATTTCAATGCAGTGTTTACTCCCAAACAGCTGGTCGCTGTTAGGAGAGAGCGTCAGTTGAAGCACGAGCCACCAAATGCCTCTTCAATGAGTGCTTGCAGGCATTTTAAGTGGCAATCAGCGGTTTAACAAGTCTCCGGTCAGCTATTTCTAGCGCAGGCGTCAACGTCTTTACCAAGATGGTGTCTTGTGCTAAACACGGGCTAAACTGGCTTTTCAGCTCAAGACTCCATCTTGGCCACCTTGGAGAATTGTTAGCGCCTGAATGTGCTGCTGAAAATCACCCCCTAGGCAAATACATAAAGTTTAATCAGTACTATTTCAATATAGACATCAGATACTAAAATATTATTTTTATTTCCAGAGTGTGAATCCATATCTGCAAGGGAAGAGACTCAACAATGTTGTCGCCAAGAAATCGGCTCCTCATTTCTCTGAAGAGGACAGAAGTGCCAACGAGTAGATCAGTTAGCAAATCTAAAACATCTCCACATCTAATTGCATAGGATGTGGATCAGTCATCACATAAAAGTTCATAATGCTATGGTATTCACTGTTAAGTAGGTAGCAAGTAGAAATCTGGCTGTTGTGTGTCTCTGGCAGTGGTGACAGCTTAGGTTTGCGAGAAATAGTGCAAGAGTGCCTTGATAGTTGCAGTAACGTTAATTGAGCAAGCCTCCACTACAACTGTAATAAAAGTCTAACTTAAAATTACAACTTAATGCATCTGAAAGTTAATGAAATATTGAATGGTTCTAATTTTAACTTCAGCAGTCATCTCAAAGTTTGGATTTCCATTTCTCTGCACACTGATTATCAGGGGTATACTGAATCAATGGGGACATTACAGATGTTAATGCCTAGAGCTTCAGGCCAGCTGTTTCACATCTCCAGCTCAGACTCATGCCTGGGTACTGACTTTTGTAGCATCTCAAACCTCAGAAGGTAATATCTACTGAATGGGTATAAACAACCCTCATATTTTTAAGATAGAAGCACATTAATGGAAGAGAGAAATATTAGAGTGGACCATGTTACTATTATTTAACATGGTTATTTCAACCTTTTCTGTGGTAATACACTTCTGGTGAAAAACACAATTTCTAGATCATTATCTGACAGGTACATTGGTGTACAATGTCCAGGTTTAAATTGGTCATTCAATGATCATTATGGTAAGTGATTTTTACCTCGGATTTCCTCTAAAACTGGCATTTTCATTGCCTCCAGAATTTGGGAAAAATTGCAGTACCCAATCAGCAACACTGCACACAGGAAGGATACAAGTGCAGGTTGTGTATAACCCCTATAATAGAAATATGACATTAACCTAAAACAAAAATTAAGGTTGTACAATTTTTTTTTAATGCATTATTGACAAGTCATTGTGAAAGGCGAAGATTCATGAAGCAGCCACTACAAAAGTGAAAAAACATAAAAGAGGTAAATCAGGAGAACAAATTATCAGGTAACACAGCATGGAGTTTAATGTCTGAAGATTATAGGAAGGCGGCAAGACTTGGGGATGTAAGGAGTTCTGTGGCTGAGGTTGTGGGAAAGAATCAGTTGGAGTTCAATACTGTGTGATGAATCTTGATTCAATAGTGGGGATGTAGGGATGAGAAACTTAAGTGTATTTGGAACTTAATGGGAACAAGATGATCACAACAGTACTGATTTAAAAAAGAGAAAGGTCTGTAACAAAGCCTGAGAGGAGGATTGCCTACCAAATGACAACCTTTGTCTTGTACCATGTCCAGGAGCACGAGAGAAATGTTAGCAGAGCCTCAGAGATATGCAGCAGTATCAAAGTCTTGTGTTGAGTGGGAAAGAAGCAATTGACAAGAATGTAAACTGATCCAGGAGGCATGAAGGTTAATTAAAAGCATAAACTTGCATGCTGCACATCATTCCTTTACTTTCCAATCACGTAAAATAGAATAGTTTTAAGTTTATATCAAAAATGCATTTAATTTTCAGCTGTCTCTCTAACTATTTGGCCATCAGTGTTTTTGAACATTGATGCAAGAAATAATCTATACATTTTAAGTTAAAGTTTTCATAATTATAGGGAAAAAAGCAACATTCAAAAAAGAGTTTATTAAAAATATTGAAAACATGTAAAAAAAAGTATCAGGAAAATATAAAGAGAAAGGAAGAGAGTGATTTTGCTGTACAGTATTACATATACAGAAGACAGCATGCAGGGTTCTATACAGCCATTTGAGAGAAACTTGTGCGGTATTTAGACCTATATTTGCAGTCTGTTCCTCTTCTCTTTTGTTTTTCCTTTATCTGCATGACCGGGAAGGTGGTTGGACGTGACTGAACCATTCTGGCTCTGAGCAAATCTTGCGACTGTTGACACGCCGTCCACAAACTTGGTTTTGAACAAGACGTTAGCATTACTGAACATACCATCTTTCAGTGACACGACGATAAACTGCAGAGTTTCAGAAAAAAAAAGTTACTTTAACAGGGCTATAGTGGTTTTTTTTTAAAGTTATTCCCATCTTCTATTTCTCCTCTTCTACCCTGCCAAAAAGATGCAGCATAGACCAAATAACTACCAAAGTAACTAGCTGCAGAATGAGAATGGAGTTTCACTTGTCACAATGATAATTTATCTCTTCCATTCGCTGACATAGACTCCGACTCCCAAGAAACAAGGCAGATTCAAGGGTTGGATGCAGTGCAGGGGACAGTTACAAGGCTGATCCCTAGTGTTAGAGGTCCGAGTTGTCAGGAAAGATTGAAGAAACGTGGGCTTTCAGAAGCTACTGAGAAGTGATCTTATAGAAATAAATACAATAGCAAACAGTCAGTCATAACGGCACAGAAGGAGGCCATTCAGCCCATCGAGTCCATGCCGGCTCTCTGTAGAGCAATCCAGTCAGTCCCATTCCCCCACTCTATCCCCCGCAGCCCTGCAAGTTTATTTCCCTCAAGTGCCTATCCAGTCTCCCCTTGAAAACATTGAGTGTCTCCGCTTCTACCACTTCCGTCGGCAACGAGTTCCAGGTCCTCACCACTCGCTGCGTAAAAAAGCTTTTCCTCACATCCCCCCTGTATCTATTAAATCTGTGTCCCCTAGTCCTTGTACCATCAACTAGTGGGAACAGCCTTTCCCCGTCTAGCCTATCCAAACCCGTCATAATCTTGTACACCTCCATCAAATCACCCCTCAACCTCCTTTGCTCTAATGAAAACAAATCCAGCTTCTCCAACCTGTCCTTGTAGCTAAGATCCCCCATCCCCGGAACCATTCTGGTAAATCTCCTCTGCACCCTCACATCCTTCCTAAAGTGTGGTGACCAGAACTGGACGCAATACTCCAGTTGTGGCCTAACCAGCGCTTTATAAAGGTTCAGCATAACTTCTCTACTTTTGTACTCAATACCTCTATTTATGAAGCCCAAGATCCCATATGCTTTGCTAACCACTCTCTCAATATGTCCTGCCACCTTCAGGGACTTATGCACATTAACTCCCAGGTCCCTCTGTCCCTGCACACTCTTTAAAACTGTGCCATTAAGTGTATGTTGTCTCTCCCTGTTCCTTCTGCCAAAATGCATCACCTCACACTTCTCTGTATTAAATTCCATCTGCCACTTGTCTGCCCATTCTGCTAGCCTTTCTATGTCCTGTTGCAGTCGATTGGTATCATCCTCACTGTTTGCCACACCCCCAAGTTTGGTGTCATCAGCAAATTTAGAAATTCTACTCTGTATTCCAATATCCAGGTCATTTATATAAATCAAAAAAAGCAGTGACCCCAGCACTGACCCTTGGGGAACACCACTGTCTACCATCCTCCAGTCTGAAAAACAGCCATTTACCACAACTCGCTGTTTTCTGTCCTTAAGCCAATTCCTTATCCAAGCTGCCACTGACCCACCTATTCCATGAGCCTCAATTTTGTTAACCAGCCTTCTATGTGGTACTTTGTCAAACGCCTTTCTAAAATCCATGTAGACAACATCCATTGCATTCCCTTCATCAAAAATTTCAGTTAGATCAGTCAAACACGATCTGCCTTTTACAAACCCATGTTGGCTCTCTTTAATTAGCTTAAACCTCTCCAAGTGCCTGTTAATAATCAAGGAAAAAATTGTTTCTAAAACTTTACCCACCACTGATGTTAAACTGACCGGCCTGTAGTTACTAGGATTGTCCTTACGCCCTTTCTTGAACAATGGTGTCACATTTGCCACTTTCCAATCCTCAGGCACCTCCCCCGCATCTAGGGAAGATTGGAAAATTATGGCAAGCCCTTCTGCTATCTCTTGCCCCAATTCCCTTAGCAACCTGGGATGCATGCCATCTGGATCAGGCGACTTATCCACTCTAAGCATACCCAGTCTTTCTAGTACATCCTGTCTATCAATTTTCACCCCTTCCATTGCTTCTACCTTTTCCACTTCTACCGATATTTTGTCAGCATCCACCTCCTTAGTAAACACCAATACAAAGTACTCATTGAGTATTCTAGCCTTGCCCTGCGCCTCTAAGCATATATCACCTTCTTTGTCCCTAATAGGCCCCACCCCGCCTCTTACTACCCACTTACTGTTTACATGCCGGTAGAAGATTTTTGGGTTCCCTCTTATGTTAACCGGCATTCTACTCTCATATTTTCTCTTTGCCAATCTTATTTTCATCTTCACTTCCCTTCTCAACTTATTGTATTTGGTCTGGTTCTCCCTTGAAGAATTCACCTGACATTCATCATACACCCTCTTTTTGTTTCATCATCTTAATCTCCCTCGTCATCCAAGGAGCCCTTGCTTTGGTTCCCTTACCTTTCCCTCTTGTTGGAATGTACCTAGCCTGTACTTGGAACATCTCCTCCTTAAAGATCACCCATTGTTCCGTTACAGTTTTTCCTGTCAGTCGTTGGTTCCATTTTACCCTGGCTAGATCCTTTTGCATCCCATGAAGTTAGCCCTATTCCAGTTTAGAAGTTCCACTCTAGATTGTTCCTTGCTCCTCTCCATTGCTAATTTAAATCTTATGATACGATGATCACTCGTACCCAAGTGTTCTCCCACAGACACTTGGTCGACCTGGCCCACCTCATTCCCCAGCACCAGATCCAGCAATGCCTCCTTCCTAGTTAGGCCAAGAACATACTGGTCAAGGAAATTCTCTTGAACACATTTCAGAAATTCCTCCCCCTCCTTTCCCTTTACCCTAGCATTATCCCAATCGATATTTGGGTAATTAAAGTCCCCCAATATCATCACTCTATAGCTCTTGCGTGTCTCTGCGATTTCCCTGCAGATTTGCTCTTCTACCTCCCTCTCACTATTTGGAGACCTGTAGAATATCCACAATAGCATGATCATACCCTTTTTGCTCAACTCTAACCAAATGGACTCTGTCCTCATCCCCTCAAGAACATCCTCCCTTTCCAACACTACAATGTCTTCCTTAATCAGCACCCCACCACCCTTTTTACCTTCCCTATCTTTTCTGAACACCTTGTACCCTTGAATATTAAGTGCCCAGTCCTCATCGTTATTGCCACAACATCATATTGCCACATGGCTAATTGTGCTTGTAGCTCACCAACCTTATTCACCACACTTTGGTGCATTTACGTACATGCATTCTAAACCCATTTTTGAATTTTTCGTAGTCTTTCTTAGTATGGAAAAGTAACTCTGGAAAATCACTAACGTAAATCGAGGGAGTAGGCCAGGGGGACACAGGTTCAAACGAGTAAAAGAATTTAGGATTGGCGTCAATGAGCTCTTCTTCACGCAGAGCGATCAAGATCCCAGATAGAGAAGTAGAGGCAAAACAAAACTGAAGATATTTAAGAACCAACCTGAATGCTGCAAGGGGGAGACATCAGGGTCTTTTGGATGGATGAACTAAAGATGGGCTGAATGGCCTTTCTCATCCATAATTATCTCATGACTAGTTATTAGGTCTTCACAGTAGGAAAGAAAACCATATTGCTATGGTCATATCCCGTCTGAACTTTCCTCTTTTTTTATCCTTCTAAACTCCAAATTTCCCCCAGTCTCTCCCCTCCCCCCAACAAAAGTCACATTAGTGACCAGCAGTTCTTCCCCCACCCCACTCTTCTCTACCAATTTTCTAACTTCTCCAGAATTCACAAGATAGTTACAGATGAGGATGGCCATTTGGCCCATATTCGATTTACCATCCAGGAAGATCCAAAGATCTCCCCTGTTCAGCCCCCAATTGTTTCTCAAACAATTCCAGAGTTTTTGCCTTTTCCTCTCTGCCTGGAAGTCTACTCCATATGTTGATCCAAAGAATTTCCTGATATCAGTCGTAAATTTACCTTTTTACTTTGGAGTTTCAATCCAGGTCTCCTTGTCTTACTCTCACTATTTAACAAAGGAATATTTCAGATTTTTCTTTTCTACAAGACTTCCCTTTGGACACCCCCTTTCCAGGCTACAAAAAAAAAACTTGCATTTATATAGTGCCTTTAACGTAGTAAAACATCCCAAGGAGCTTCACAGGAGCGTAATCTGACAAAAATTGACAGCCATAGCAGCCCAAGTTTCTCCAGTCTCTCCTCACAATGCCGAGCTTTGCCACCAACGATCAACCTGGTGGCTCTCCTCCAGCACTGCCACTGTCTCAGCAACCAGAAACAGATGCTGTACCCAAGGTGCAGTCTGACCAGAAAACTATATAGTTTGATCTCGACTTCCTCTGACTTGTACGTTACTGTTTCGGCTCTGCAGTTCAACGTATTGTTGGATTTATCGATTGCTGCTCTACATTGGTTGGACACATTAAGCTCCAGTCTACTAAGATTCCCAAGTCTCTTTCAGCTTCATCCTTAGCCACTTCAACTCCATTCATGGTTGCTTCTTTTCCTAAAGCATCGAAGTTTGCGGAGATATTGGCCCGTAATTTGCGGTCAGCGGCAATGTGACGGCGATTGCCGCTGACCTCAAAGAAAGCTGCCCACAGAGATCTCGCAATCTCTGTGGCAAGAACTTTAGGTTTCTCAATGTGTAATTGATTGTAGCGTTGTGAATAGGGGATTCTTAGCGTAGTGCAGCAATGATGTCATCAAGCTGTCTAAGCAGCCAATCACTTTGAAAAATTCTCAGACAGCAAACCAGAAAATGAAAAGCACCGATTATCTGCACTTTGAAAAAATGTTAGAGTGAAATAAAGATTGGAACATACACAAGGGGCTACGGTAGAAACTGAAATATGAAAAAAAACTTCACATGTAATTTATTTTTTAAATTATAATTTTATCATACTGGAGAAACTTGACAAGTCCACAAATATAAAAATTAGTTTTTCAGACCCAGAACGGTTGATTAGCAATCAATACGCTATTAAAACCCCAGTTACACCTATTCCAAAAAGGCTTAACATTTAATGGGGTGTTTAACAGCGATATTAGCGTAGAAAAACTTAAGTTTTCGCCAGTTCCACTGATTGCTGGCTATGGAGGGTGGGGCCCACAGCGCAGCCAGTGTCTGAGCAGTGAATGACTGACCGCAACTTCAGGATTCCGTGTTTAGATGCACATGCGCTAAATCCTGAAGTTACGGTCAGTTTCAGAGGGGTAATGATAGCTAACGCTGACAGTTCGCAGTCATTACCCAGCGCAAAATCCGGGCCATTACCTCTGGTAACTCAACGAGGCAGGCATTATCCATGTGTGAACCTTGACAGTGAGTGCTGGCAGGCTATTCAATTGCTGAGTCATCCTTCCTCACCCAACATCCTGACATGCATTGCCAGCAGAGTTTGTTGGTCGATCAGCAGCAAGAACCTTGGGCAATTTGGAATCCTCAACCCAGTGACACAGAGACCAATTGAAACACCTGACCATGCACTCTGACCGAGATCAGTTAACTCAACATGGACACGAAAATCGAACCCGGGACCTTCCTGCTCAGCTATTGAATGTAAAATTCAGCTGTTCCTTGATTGCTGAGCTAGTTAAAGCAATGAATAACAGAGGTATACAGGAAGGTTCCACATTTGATCCAGAGCCTGTGCTGAATTAGCTGTTCTTAGTAGGTCGTGGTAGGACCACTAAAATTGCCCTCAGCACCCAAGATCAAGGGGAAAATTGGCCCGCGTTACCATTATTGATCAGTGTCCAATAATCCCTGTTGGAAGCATTAGCGGAGGACAGTAACATGCTTAAATGTGATGTTCCCACTGTTGAACAGCCCACCAACGCTCAAAATAATACTTGCGCAAGGTGCTAGGGGCCTCAGGCACACATGGAACTATGCCTCAGCGAGGTGTCAAAGTTTCAGGAATGGGAGGGGAGATAGGGAAAAAGGAATACGGTGAGGGAGGCAACAGCAGGGAGAGGAGAAGGAAAGGAGCAGAGAAAATGGGAGGAAGAGGGGAGTAGAAATTGTAGGATTCAACTGGCGAGTTGTTCAAAATTAAATTAGGCCCACGTCAAACTTTTATCTGCTCTTCTCATTTCTTTTTACATTAACTGTACACAACATACCTGGGAGTGCTGGAAGTGTGTTCGCAGCATCTGTCCAATGTTCTGGGTATGAGAGAGGTCCAGGGCTGCATCTACTTCATCCAGAATATAAATTGGAGCAGGTTTGAACAGCAGCATGGCTAGGATCAGAGATAGAGCCACCAGCGACCTACGGATTACAAATGCAGAACAAATGACATTCTGTTAGTGCAATAGAACCTGAACAAAAAGAATCAGTTGTCCATAGATTTGAACAGATCAAGTGTTAACTAAATATGCATCTCCTCCCCATCAAATCCTAGCCATTGCTTCTTTCATAAGTATTCTCACATGCAGAGTTCAGGGTTGTCAAAAGGTCCTTTACCTACTATTTAACATAGTGCTAACTTGCTTGAATAATTTTGTCTTGATATGGCATGACATGCTTGGTATCATCTCATCAAACAGTAAAACTATGGGCAAAATATTTGTAATTAAAAAAAATAAAGTCTTATATTACTGCAATAGTGACTTTTTTTTAAAATCATGACGTGACCTGACACCATAAGCATATCTAATATTTTTCACAAATCAATCTGAAAAATCAGTTGTTGAAATATGCATCTACACCAAATAATGGACAACTGAAAAAAGTATCAGGAGGGGAGGTAAATTGAAGTTTGGTCCCCTCACATGGTGGGTGATATAGTGGCCTTGGAAAAA
This sequence comes from Squalus acanthias, assembly GCA_030390025.1. Classification (NCBI taxonomy): domain Eukaryota; kingdom Metazoa; phylum Chordata; class Chondrichthyes; order Squaliformes; family Squalidae; genus Squalus; species Squalus acanthias. Next base: position 125,748,696 of record CM059425.1, on the reverse strand, counting down.
GTTCAGAGGAGAGCCACGAGAATGATTCCAAGCTGAAAGAACCTTACTCATATAGGCTTAAAGACCCGATATCTACTCTAGAGCAGCATAGACTTGGAGGCAACCGCATAGAGATTTACAAAATAATGAAAGAGCTGGATTGCACACCTATTGATAGATTATTCCAGTTTGACAGACTGGGGAGGGCATGGGGACATGCGTTTAAACTATGCAAAAGTAGAATCCAACTAGCGGTTCTTCTATTCCCAGTGAGTAGTGAGCCTCTGGAATGTGTTGCTGGCTGGTGTGGTGGGTGCTGACTCTATGCATGTCTGCAAGAGGGAGCTGGACCGGTTCCTGACTGGGGCAGAGATCGCATCACATAAAAGGTAAGTGGATTAATAAATAACAAACACATGATCCATGTGATCTCCGGGACTGGTTTCGATTGTCTGAGGAGGTCATAAGGGAATTTTCCAGAGTTTGTTTTCTCCTTTATTGGCCCTGGGTTTCTCGCTTGGTTATTTTTTGCCACCCCCGGGAGATTACATGGCTGCAGGGGGATAGGAAGTGTCTAGTCGCGATGCTCCAGACATCAGGAATGTGAGGCAGGCTTGATGGACCTGCTGGTCTTTTCCTGCCTGTCATTTTCGTATGAAAACAATCAAGGTTCCTATTCCTGAGTGCTATTCCGAAACCCGCACTGTAACATGCATGCTAGACGAGTGCAAGGTAAGCTCAGTTGGGATGCTGCCCCCAGCCAACACTTACTATTGAGTCCCTAGGCAATAAATTGGGGTAAACAACAATTCTCCCAACAGCAGGGGGGAGAATTGCACCCTCACTATTTCCACTGGGTGGCATCAGTCTCTCAAACTTCAGCTCTCTGTTTACAACCAGAGAAGTTTCCAGGTGCACAAGATCCATTGCCAACTTCATTACCTCGCCCTTTCTGTATTATTTTAAACTGTCTGACCTCTTGTAACTGTCTTGGGCACTAATTTTGTAACAAAATTCAAATGAGGATTACTGGAACGTCAACACTTGGATGTAGGAGCAGAACTGGGGCAACTGCTGGCTGGTTTCCCTTTGCATTAATTCTGTTTCTTTTTAAAAAGTGAATTTGTTTTCAGAGTAACAATATAAAGTATGACCTCATCTCCTCTGGAGATTGTCCCTCCACGGCCGCCAACCTCCGAGTTCCCCAACCCCGCACAGTCCGCTTCTACCTCCTTCCCAAGATCCACAAACAGGACTGCCCTGGTAGACCCATCGTTTTAGCCTGTTCTTGCCCCACGGAACTTATCTCTTCCCCTTTCTCCCCTTGTCCAGTCTCTTCCCACCTACATCTGCGACTCTTCCGACGCCCTCCGCCACTAACAGTTTCCAGTTTTCTGCCCCCAACCGTCTCCTTTTCACTATGGACGTCCAATCCCTCTACACCTCCATCCCCCACCAGGATGGCCCGAGCGTGCTCCGCTTCTTGCTTGAACAGAGGCCCAACCAGTCCCCATCCACCACCACCCTCCTCCGCCTGGCTGAACTTGTTCTCACATTGAACAACTTCTCCTTTGACTTTACTCACTTCCTCCAAATTAAAAGTGTGCTATGGGAACCCGCATGGGTCCTAGCAATGCCTGTCTTTTTGTGGGATATGTGGAACATTCTTTGTTCCAGTCCTACTTGGGTCCCCTCCCTCACCTCTTTTTCCAGTACATTGATGACTGTATTGGTGCAGTTTCCTGCTCTCGCCCTGAACTAGAAAATTTCATTCACTTTGGTTCCAATTTCCACCCTTCCCTCACCTTCACATGGTCCATCTCCGACTCTTCCCTTCCCTTCCTCGACTTCTGTCTTCATCTCTGGGGCTAGGCTATTGACAAACATTCACTATAAGCCCACCGACTCCCACAGCTACCTGGACTACACTTCCTCCCACCCCGCTTCCTGTAAGGACTCTATTCCATTCTCCCAGTTTCTCCATCTCCGCAGCATCTGCTCTGACGTTGCCACCTTCCGTACTAGTGCTTCCGACATGTCTTCCTTTTTCCTCAACCGAGGATTCCCCTCCACTGTGATTGACACGGCCCTTGACCGTGTCCGTTCTATTTCCCGCACTTCTGCTCTCACCCCTTCCCCTCCCTCCCGGAACCACGATAGGGTTCCCCTTGTCCTCACCTTTCACCCCACCAGCCTCCACATTCAACAGATCATCCTCCGCCATTTCCGCCACCTCCAGCGTGATCCCACCACCAAACACATCTTCCCCTCACCTCCCCTTTCAGCATTCCGAAGGGACCGCTCCCTCCGCGACACCCTGGTCCACTCCTCTATCACCCCCAACACCCCTTCCCCCGGCACCTTCACATGCAAGCGCAAGAGATGCAACACATGCCCTTTTACCTTCCCACTGTCCAGGGCCCCAAACACTCCTTCCAGGTGTAACAGCGATTTACTTGTACTTCTTGCAATTTAGTATACTGTATTCACTGCTCACGATGCAGTCCCCTCTACATTGGGGAGACCAAACGCAGATTGGGTGATAGCTTTGCGGAACACCTCCGTTCAGTCCGTAAGGGTGACCCCGAGCTTCCGGTTGCTTGTCACTTTAATTCTCCGCTCCATTCCCACTCTGACCTCTCCGTGCTCGGCCTCTTACACTGTTCCAATGCAGCTCAACGTAAGCTCGAGGAACAGCACCTCATCTTTCAATTAGACACTTTACAGCCTTCTGGACTCCACATCGAGTTCAACAATTTCAGACCATAACCTCTGCCCCCATCTTTTTTTCCCGTTTTTTTTTCTCTCTCTCACATGGCAGCTGTCGATCATTCTGCCATTGCCATTTACACTTCATCTAGAGTCATCTTTTGTTTCTTAACTTGTCCCATTACCATCTCCTCTTGCCTTGCACCATCATCCCTTTTGTCTCTTAATCTCTCCTGCCTTCCATCCTATTACAGACCTTCCCTTTTGATCTTTCCTCCCCTCCCCCCTTTCCCTGCCCCTACACTTACTTAAAAACCTGTTCCATCTCCAACTTTTTCCAGTTCTGAAGGGTCATCGACCTGAAACTTTAACTCTGTTTCTCTCTCCACAGATGCTGCCTGACCTGCTGAGTATTTCCAGCATTTTCTGTTTTTATTTATAATATAAAGTATGGGTTTAGCAACAACCCGTCACCTAATTGAGTCTGCTACTCTAAACTCAGCAACTCACGAGACTGTGTACAATGGTTATGAACAGCAGCTGCTGCAACAAAATTGGAAAAACTAACAGTAAATAGGAGGGGCCAGGGATGATTTTTCTATTTAAAAAAAATTAAATTAACATTGGCTGGACATCAACATTTTCTACTGGCAAAGGCTATAGTTTTAAAACAAGAGATTCTGATCAAGACCTCGCTGTGTGCAAATTAACTACCCTGTTTGCCTATAAAACAACAATGACTACACTTAAAAGTAATTAATTGCTGTATATCTCTTTGGGACACCCTGAGGATATGAAAGGCACTAAATAAATGAGAGTTCTTTCTTTCAAAATAGCATCAGACTCTATGATGGAATTTGCAAATGCTATAAAGGCTAAAATTCCAAATATCAAAAGAGTTTGAGAACACTACTATGGGTTAACTGGAGTTTGTAAGCGGAGAAAAATTATTGTCTCATGTCAATTCTAGCACATAGACCTGGAATAAAAAGCAAGCATCAGTAATGGTGACCATGAAACTACCAGATTGTCGTAAAAACCCATCTGGTTCACTAATGTCCTTTAGGGAAGGAAATCTGCCATTCTTACCTGGTCTGGCCTATGTGTGATTCCAGACCCACAGCAATGTAATTGACTCTTAACTGCCCTCTGAAATGGCCTAGCAAGCCACGCAGTTGTATCAAATCACTACAAAGACAACAGACTTCAGCAGTTCAAGAAGGTGGCTCACCACCCCCTTCTCAAGGGCAATTAGGGATGGGCAATACATGCTGGCCTTGCCAGCAACACCCACATCCCATGTACAAATAAAAAAGAGAGTTTGAGAACACTACTATGGGTTAACTGGAGATATAGAAACATAGAAAATAGGTGCAGGAGTAGACCATTCGGTCCTTCGAGCCAGCACCGCCATTCAATGCGTTCATGGCTGAACATGCTACCTCAGTACCCCATTCCTGCTTTCTCGCCATACCCCTTGATCCCCCTAGTTGTGAGTATTATATCTAACTCCCTTTTGAATATATTTAGCGAACTGGCCTCAACAACCTACTGTGGTAGAGAATTCCACAGATTCACCACTCTCTGGGTGAAGAAGTTCCTCCTCATCTCAGTCTTAAATGGCTTCTCCTTTATCCTTAGACTGTGACCCCTGGTTTTAGTTTTCCCTAACATTGGAAACATTCTGCCCGCATCTAATTTGTCTAAACCAGTCAGGATTTTAAACGTCTCTATAAGATCCCCCCTCATTCTTCTGAACTCCAGAGGATACAAGTTCAGTTGATCCAGTCTTTCTTGATATGTCAGTCTGGCCATCCCAGGAATCAATCTAGTGAACCTTCGTTGCACTCCCTCAATAGCAAGAATGTCCTTCCTCAAGTTAGGAGACCAAAACTGCACACAATACTCCAGGTGTGGCCTCACCAAGGCCCTGTACAACTGTAGCATCACCTCCCTACTCCTGTACTCAAATCCCCTTGCTATGAAGGCCATCATGCCATTTGCTTTCTTGACTGCCTGCTGCACTTGCCTTCCCACCTTCAGTGACTGATGTATCATGACGCCCAGGTCTCGTTGCACCTCCCCTTTCCCTAATCTGCCACCATTCAGGTAATAGTCTGCCTCCCTATTTTTACCACCAAAGTGGATAACCTCACATTTATCCACATTGTACTTCATCTGCCATACATTTGCCCATTCACCCAACCTGTCCAAGTCACTCTGTAGCCTCCTAGCATCCTCCTCATTGTTCACACTGCCTCCCAATTTAGTGTCATCCGCAAATTTGGAGATATTACAATTAATCCCTTTGTCCAAATCATTAATATATAATGTAAACAGCTGGGGCCCCAGCACCGAACCCTGCGGTACCCCGCTGGTCACTGCCTGCCATTCTGAAAAGTACCCATTTACTCCTACTCTTTGTTTCCTGTGTGCCAACCAGTTCTCAATCCACGTCAACACATTACCCCCAATCCCATGTGCTTTAACTTTGCACACCAATCTCTTGTGTGGGACCTTGTCGAAGGCCTTCTGAAAGTCCAAATACACCACATCTACTGGTTCCCCCCCGTCCACCCTATTGGAAACATCCTCAAAAAATTCCAGAAGATTTGTCAAGCATGATTTCCCTTTCACAAATCCATGCTGACTTCGACCTATCATGTCGCCACTTTCCAAATGGTCTGTTATGACATCTTTAATAATTGATTCCATCATTTTACCCACCACCGATGTCAGTCTATAATTCCCTGCTTTCTCCCTCCCTCCTTTTTTAAAAAGAGGGGTTACATTAGCCACCCTCCACATGCAGTACACCTGTGTCTCCTCCAAAACTGTGACCAAGTTGGTGCTTATGGTCCAGGCTCAAACTAGAACTCTGGCTAGGTAGGTGGCAAATCTTTACAGCACACTTTTAAACAGAAAATGACAGCAATTATTGATAGTACATTACTGAGGGGGGAAAACTGAGATTTATAGATGAAAGAAAGCAAGGCACTAGAGCTGAAAATTGAGGGGGAAAAAAGCATTTACATTAAAAGCTAATTAATATCCAGAAATCTAATAAAAAGGAAAGACAGACCTTTGACCGCCACTAAGTTCAGTGAGGTTGTCCTTCCAGGCATCTCCAAGGGCTACTTTGAATTCAAGTCCATCTAGAATAGTCTTGCCCTCAGGAGGAACCAACATGGCATTTGCTCCAGGAAGCAGTGTGGAGAAAATGGAGCCAAAATCTGTGTTTACCTAGATTAAAGAGAGAGATAAATTTGGATAACAGGAATGACAACAGCCAATATTACAGGGTCACGATAGATTGGTTAAAATTAATTTGTTCTATTAGCTACATATCAAGTTGTGTATTCTGCTCCGTCACAAATCAATTAGCAAAGTAATTCAGTATCTCCACTTCTTTACAGATTATGTACTTCAGAAGTCAGTAACAGTCTACAGGTACAGGCCAGTCACCTGAACGGAACAGGACATGTTTAGACATGTGAAAAATGTACTAAAAGATCACTGCCATGTTTTAGCATTTTTTTAAAATGCTTCAAAAGAAAGGATTTTGGGACTGAGTTATATTTAAGTGTTGTGTTTTAAAACAAAGTTTTTTTAAAAAAGGCCACCGGCATTAAAGTTGTATATTAAAGTCCAAGGGTAGTTTGTGGAATATCACAACTCACAGTCTATTCTAAACTGAGAAGTCGCACAACACCAGGTTATAGTCCAACAGATTTATTTAATTTTACAAGCTTTCGGAGCAGTTCGCTCCTTCGTCAGGTAAGTTTAGCAGTGAGAGAATCTCCCAGAATTCACAATTTAAACACAGACAAAATATATTCAAATCTTTCCCTACATCAAAGAGCATAGCCAAGACAATGAGATGTGTCCCAGGGGGTCCAACGTGTCAAACCACCTGCTGGCTGCATATCCTGTCAATCTGTGTAGGTTCTTGTGTTAGCCTTTTTAAAAAAAAACACCTGGGAAGACCGGCCATGATGTCAAGTCACGTTCTGTATCGTGACATGAACCCGATATCGCGATTGAGGCCATCCTCATGAGTGCGGAACTTGGCTATCAGTTTCTGCTCTATGATTTTGCGCTGTCGTGTATCTCGAAGGCCGCCTTGGAGAACGCTTACCCGCATATCCGAGGCTGAATGCCCCTGGCTGCTGAAGTGTTCCCCGACTGGGAGGCAACCCTCCTGCCTGGCGATTGTATTCTAAACTGATACAATGAGGGCCAATTGTCTCATTCCAAGCCCTTTAGCCAGGATGGTCCCCATTTATTTTGAGAACAGATGATCTTTTTTAAACCCACACCCTAAAGGGAAGGGGGGGGAGGGGGGCAGGGACTGGGATGAGAAGGGAGGGGGGGGGAAAAGTTGCTTTTTTTAAAAAATTGGTCAATCACCAACAGGAAGGAAGTCAGCATCAGAGACTGAAGATATTCAAAGATAGCGCCTGCAAACTCCAAGGTGGTTTGGGAACTTCAGTCTGGGACAAGTGATTGTTTTGCTATGAATCATTAATTCTAGGTCTTGTACAGAAGGCCCATCATTGTTATTGGTTGACATTTAAGACAGTAGCTGTATTACTTTAGCTTTCAATAGTAGGTTTATTGACTATATATCTGCTCATTGTGCCTCATATTTATTCTGGATCTTCAAGAACAAAAAAAAACACCTGCCCCCCACCCCCACCAACCACAAAAAACTGTTGATATAAATTGGTGCTTACCTGTTTCCATGCAACATTCAAAGCTTCATTTTTCTTTTTATCCAGCTCTTCAATAGTTGAAAGAATTTTTGACTTGTCATTTTTAACTATTCTTTTTTTCTTCATCAAATCATTGTACTGTGAACAAGCATAAGAGAGCCCACTCAGATTTCATGAATGTTTCTCACATCCAATGGCACCTTTCATACACACATCAATAAGTGGATGTTCAAGACTGGCATCTATAGTTTTAATCAAAGCGGTTTTATAATTAATACCCATCATGACATTGATGTTAATTAACTTCATACTTGATTACTGCCTACCACGATGGTGAAAGTTACGCACATGGTCACTTATAGGTGAACTTCAGTATAGGAGTGAATACAATCCTCGGTCACTTCATGGGGAACCCACATATATTAAAGGACGCACACACTAGAATTATGTCGGACAAAGGGACTCCCTTACAGATCCCACAGCGCTAAACCCCTGTGTTCTGGTTACAGTGTTCTCTGGCAGCCTTTTCTGTCCCATGGGATATTTGTTTACAACAAAGCAAATACTCAGTGGGGGATGCCAAGGCAGGAAGTGAAACAAACAGAGAACTGTTCCAAACGCCATGGGACAGATGTGTTGCAAAACAACCCCCAAAACATTCACTCTCCCTCAACCCGAGGATAAACATGGCTCCTATGAAGCTCTTTAATTACTATGTTAGAAAAGAAAAACAGCTGAAGGGGACTGATGTCGGAGTGCATGCATATCATTCCTTGTACTTAATCATTGAAATGCTCCTTTAATAGCAGAACTAGCAGAACATACCCAATGCCCACTTATGAAATAACATATCACATCGTTGGCAGTGCATTACAAAAAGCTCTTTCATGCAAGATAGTCTTGAGTTACCTATAAGCTCCTACAACTCTCAGGCAGTTCAATACCATACAATATCATCTTTGTTTCAAAGATATTTGTTCAAGATTAAATGCAATGCCAAAGAGAACCCAAATTATTTACATTTAGAACTGACTTAAGGTGCTTTTATATTAAGAGTGCAGCAGACCAAGGAAAAATAGTTCTCTCCCACTGTCAACTGCACTATCAGACTTGCAGGGAACAGAGCATCACAGAGGGGTCAAAATCCTGGAACTCCCTCCCTAACAGCACTATGGGAGTACCTTCACCACATGGACTGCAGCGGTTCAAGGCAGCTCACTACTACCTTCTCAAGGGCAATTAGGGATGGGCAATAAATGTTGGCCTTGCCAGCGACGCCCACATCCCATGAAAGTATAAAAACAAAACAAAAAAATCAGCATGTGGGCCTCCAAATCTGCTTTTGTTTCTTTTGCACTCTAAAAGAGATATAAATGTAAAGTTATACCCGTTCCTCTGCCTGGCTCAGCATGTTCATTGCCCTCACGTTGACATTTTTGCCCAGTTTATCTTTCTTCTCCTGTAGCTTCTGCAGCCGCTGGCCTGCTTCTTTAGGACTGTTCGCTTTAAAATCATAGACCGTGTTGGCCTGGCCAAAGAGGTGCTTTTCAGAAGTAATCCACTCGTACTCTTTCAGCATTCTGGTCACCTGCACAAGTTTTAAATAGGACAAGAAAAGGAAGAGCGCTATTGTAAAGACCAGCAGTCCAACTCCAACTTCTAATTAAACAATTCATACTAAACACTTGATTTGTGAAAAAAAAGTTTCCAGTTGAACCAGAAAAGAACTAACTGCCCGACTATTAAGTGAATGCTTATGAGAACACTATTTTGTTTCAGTGTTCAACTGTCTGTGCTTATTTGCACCAGGAGTGGAATTTGTAAATAATATAAAACTCTTACACTTTTCAATTAACAGAAAATTACCAATTTTTGGGTCAGTGTGTGGCTCTGATGGGACTAGCACCCGTGTAACTGCATGGGTGCTGACCCACCCAGGACTGCTAGGGTCTGTCTCATTTTAATAAAGGTGCCAAGTTCCTCGCATATTAGGCCTGGCACGGGGAGGTTGCCAAAGAGGGAAGGGGGCAGGAAATCATGCATCAGCAACTGTGAGATGATAGGGAACCTTTATAGCATGTAGCTAGTTAAAGCACCGACAACACTCAGTTCTACTTCTCCGCCTCGTGCATTGACATCACAACAGTCTCAAATGGTCTCCTCCAGCATACGGTCACCAAAACTACCCTCGGATTCCCACAAACACCTACCTACACCTCCAGCCTCTACCCCATTCATCTTCCAGAGAGACAGAATCTCATCTTCCAGAGAGACAGAATCTTGACATATTGCTCAATCCTGAGCGGAGCTTCATTCCCAACATCTGATCAGTTTTACCTCTAGAACAGCCAGTGTCGACTACCTCTCCCCCTGAAACCCTAGCCCATACTTATGTCACAGCTAAACTTCTCCAATACTCTCCTGGCTGACCGTCCTCCTTTCCACGAACTACAAGCTACACTTCGGCTCGGATCCTCATCACTCCCGTCCTCACCAAATTCTATTGGCTTGCTGTGCTCCAGCGAATTGACTGAAGTCCTCCTCACCATCAACTCCACTCAATGGCCTTGCTCCCTTTCTCTAATCCCCGGCCCATCCAATGCACCCTCCGACCTTCCAACACTGGCCTAATTGTTTGTAAGATTCTCAAAATTCACAGATCCCCCAAAGCTAGAAGAAAACCCGAAGGAAAATGACTTTGGACTCTTTCTAACAAGCTTCAGGATGATAAAATACATATTGGGCCTAACAGAGGGAGATTCAAGGTCGGAAAACCAAGATTTGGCATTTTTAAAAGGCATGTTGGGCCTGTAAAGGGAGAAAAGGCTGCAACAGGGAATGGGTTCAACCTCTGTAAAGACAGTTTGGGTATTGGAGTAAATCAAATTGTCTGGGGAACTGTGTGACCTCACTCAGCCCCCATCAGATATTAACATCCTAACAATCGACCCACGGAGGAGCAGTCCCCACCCAAAGCACAGGACCCATCCAAAACATGCATAATGCAAATCACCTCGCCAACCTACATAGAAATCTCGGGCTCAGACAGGAGACTCGAAACCTGAGTATAGCTATGACAATTAACTAGGAGCTCAACAGCTCATTGAATAATCAGTACAGCATCCCGAAACCATTTTACACATTTCTAATCAAGTTACCATTAACGAGCCCGCCCAAATCAAACAATAAACCGGGACGGATTTGGCACGCAGATTAGAAGGCCCCTCAAAGTATAATTGAAGGCCTGTTTTCGCAAGAAGACAGTTCTCTCTAGAAGCAACATACAAGAAGAAACTGGAGCATCGAGACGGGGCAGCATTCTACCGTACACCCAAGTTCAACAGCTTCAGTGACCCAGGACATCATCGGACACATCGCGGCAACAAGAGCCTTACGAAACTACCAACAAAATATTACCACCAACCAACCTGGTAATATCGAGCCACCGCGACCAAAGAAAAACAACTCAGGAGAAAACCAAAGATTCGAAAGTTTTCCACTCTACAATCTATTCCTGACTTACCCCTGGGTAAGATTTTTACTTAAAAGGAACTCTAAACCCTATCTCTACAGAAGGAAAGTGCGTACTCACCCCATAAATCCAAAACGCACCCTACCGCATCAGCGGACTCGCAAAGACTGACCAGCAGTCGAAGTCCTCTACCGCGTCCGGGGTACGGCAGACACCGACCAACACATCCAGCGAACCCCGAAACCGCGAACCAGCTCAACTGTCAAGGATTCGTTTGGTGAGCATTATCCCTGGTCCTCTAGAGTCCAACTTAGCGAGGAAGTGGGATCGGGAGCGGTGAGGTATTTTCTACTGTATTTCCCTCGTATGTATTAAAATGTTCCCCATTTTTATTAGAGTATAAGATTGTTGTGCTGTATTTTCTTTCTTGAATAAAGATCAAAGTTTCTTGCACCAAAACCAGTTGTCTGCTGCACTTTTGTCACAACCCCCCATATAAGCCCAAGGTCTAGAATCAAGGGAGTGGGAGCGATTCGAACCGCTCATAAATCAGTGGTGAGGCTGACCCACACACCACCCCCTACATGTTGCTCAACATATGCGCCTGCCTCTGGATTTATATATGTATACACGAGATCTCGCAATCTCTCTCAACCTCTTTTGACTGTGCTTCACCCCCTCCTGACAGTCTTCCCTTTTCTCCTTGGCACGTTCTTGCTATCCAACATCCCAAGACATCTCTTTGTATGCAAGGAGTGCTACATAAATGCAAATTGTTGTTGGATAGTATTCCATGACTGCTTTGAAGAGGTTTTAAAACAGGTACGAGCATGCAAAAACACTGATAGCGGCCATTGGTTTGTGTTTTCCATAGAAAAATTGTCAAAATTGTGAAATTCAATCCCAAAACATTAATAATCCTACAAAATCATGCAATGCCGTGTAATAAAAATACGATTTTATTCAGTCACCATAAACCAGTGGGCCTATTTATTAATTAATTTGGACTTTCATATAGACCGCTTGATTTTTACTCTGGTTTCCCATGATTTTTAAATTTTATTGGAAGTTGGTTAAAAAAAAAAGGAAACAAACTGCTTATAAAAGCCAGGTAAGGGAGCCAGAGAACGGATATGTTGTTGACTGGAGCACCACAAACCTCAGAGCTTGAGCCTCTATTGTTTCTGATCTATATAAATGACCTGGATGTAGAAACCAATTGTAAGCTTGCTCAATTTGCATTCAACACTAAAGGGAGAACAGTAGGGATAGAGGATGCAGTTAAACAATTTGCCATGGATTTAGATCAGTTATGCAATTAGGTTGACAAGTAGCATAACATTTTATGTAAAGTATTGCAGACTAGTTGTAAAAAATTGAGCATAGTTATACAATGAAGGTAATAGAATTAGCAAAGGAAGACTTGGATAGCAAACAGAGAATGACAACAAACTTGTCACCTTCAATGTGAAGACAATGTGGAAAGGTAATTAAAAAAGCAAAACAGATTGTTGAAATAGAAGTGGAAGTTTACAAATCAACACTGAAACTTTTGATCTGCTATTCAGGCCACATTCAAATCACTGTGTATAATTTAAGTCACCATGCTTCGAAACAACATATTTTCTGGAAGGTAGCTTGCACTTGGAACAGCTGACTTGCCACATTCCTTGTAGGCATTGTATGGGAAGCTGTGCTTTCTATATTTGTGCCAGCATTTTGGGCTCTATGGGAAAGCTGGAAGCAGAAATCAGCATCAGTGTGCAGAATCCTCACCCTAAGCAACTAGCTGAATCATAACCAGGACATCACTGGAAGTCTACTATAGGACCGCCAACAATCCTTCAGGATAGCTAGAAGAGACTATGATCATCTCACCAATCACGTAGTACATACCCCATTCATTTCTGAACCCAGAACTTTGTAAACCCAAGGCAGCACCACTATTGATTTGCAATTGTATTAGGAGATAACCTTTCCATTACATGATCTGCTGAATGCAATATACAGTACTAGCTAAAATGTTAATCGATTATTAATTGTACACTTATTCTCTCGCACTTACTTTAGCAGCAGTATCAGCAGTGTCACGTTTATGCTTATTAATGTTGTGTTCCAGTTCCTGAATTTTCAACTGAGCTTCATTCTTCTGTTTTACTAATTCTGATATACAACTGTTTTTGATTTGAATCTCCTTATTCCAAGACTTTATGGCTTCTTTTTGTTTAGCCAGGTCATCCTGAGCCTTCTTCACAGCTTCCTAAAAGAAACAAGATATAAAATCAACAAGATCACATAACCTCCAGTATGTGGATTATTTAGTCTTCCTTTTTAAATGTTAATACCTTATTATTTGCCATTTCTTCAGCCATGTTTTCAATCTGGTTTTTGTAAGATTTGATGGCTTCATCCACGGCCTCAATCTGCTGTTTGTACCCAGTCTGCTCACGCTTTAACTCTTCCAGTTCTAAAAGCAGAGCATCCATTTCCTACAGATACAAAACACATATACTAGCAACCAGAGAGCAAAAGCTATGGGACAAATTTTCCTTTAATCTACCACACCTCATTTTGGAACATGTATCACCTACACCTTGAATAAACATCCATTAAAAGGACAAATAACTGGAACCAGCTTTTGTGAATTTTGGGACTGGAAGCAAGACTGAAATTTTAAAATCAGTCTTCAACAAATTTGCACTTTTTTTGAGCTAATGACTCTGAATAGAAAGTGTGGAAGGTCGATTACCAGATGGACATTATTTTAGGTAAGTTGTCAAAGGAAATTATGCTGCAGGAGGCAGCATTTTTGTATGACCCGCTAAAGCAGAGTCATAAGGCAGGCTGACACATCTTTCAAAAGGATAGGTAGGCGTCCCTGTGATTTTCAAACTGGATGACTTTTCCTTTGGTATGCAGAAGGTAACGTCTTAGAACAAGTATTCTACTTCGCACCTAGTTTTAGTTCCCATTGCACGTTCCTCCCATCATCCACCTTCTCTATCTGAACAATCTGCTCACAGGTCATCTCTGATGCTGCTCTTGGGGACACAAAAGATGCCCAATCCAATTTTCTCTCCACATCACGAGAAGGTGCATGTGAAAATTAGGAACTCAGCAAAACGGATCAAATCTGCAACCCACGGGAATAATTGACTTTCAAGATAGATCAGCGTGCACTATTGAGCCCATTTTTTGTCGCAGAAATTACAGAATTTTTTTTTAATCATTCAGAACTGTGAAAGTTTCAATTTACTGAGTCATTCCCAACAGAATTTCACTTCACACAACACAACTGACCTACATTTTGGAGTTTGCACATTCTCTCCGTGTCTGCGTGGGTTTCCTCCGGGTGCTCCGGTTTCCTCCCACAGTCCAAAGATGTGCGGGTTAGGTTGATTTGGCTATGATAAATTGACCCTTAGTGTTAGGGGGGATTAAACACGTGGGGTTACGGGGATAGGGTGAGATATGTGTCGGTGCAGGCTCGATGGGCCGAAATGGCCTCTATCTGCACTGTGGGGATTCTCTGTGATTTTACTGTCCAGAGACAAACTGGGGTTGTGTGAGAAACTACACATCTCACTGCAATGTTATGCACCTGCTGTTTCCCTTTTGTCGTCTTATTGGACATGTCAGCCTTCTTTTTGGCATCATCAAGCTTCTTCTGAGCTTCCTTCAGTTCCTTTTCCCTCTCAAAATCAGCATTTTTCATCTTATTTTCCAAGATGTTGTACTTTTCTTCAGCCTTCTTTTGTACTTCTTTCGTTTTGTTAAGTGTCTCTTCGCACTCACCTAGAATTAAAGGAGAGCACAAGAACAGTGTCATTTTAAGCTCATGCCGTGTAGTGTGATACATCTTATAGTCTTAACTGTGCTCCACCACTTTATCAAATAGTCAAGGAACAATTTGTTATTGCAACTGAAGTTAGCTGTCAGAAAGATTGTGGAAAATAAATTATGGAAAAAAGTCTTGATGAAAAAAAAGGCAGTTCCAAACACCATCAGGAAGTAAAGTATCAAGTACAATAGAGATAGATATCCAAAACTCAGAACTTTAGTTACAATAATAAACACACTTTTAAGGAATTCCCAAAGGCCAGAGCAGCATATCCCAGCATTCATGAGTCAGCAGCACTAATCAAGTGAGCAGATTAAAAACAGAATTCAGCACGGAGCCAGCTCTAACAAGGCTCTTGCACACTCCTTACGCGGTCTCCAAAAGGTTGAGAGAATTTAGACTCTGCTGTACAAATAGCCAGCTTCAGTAAAGCACGCTCACTGAATGGAGTCCTACCCACCCCCACCCCCCCACCCCCCACCCACCCACAACTTTATCCTCTTCTTCTATACCCACCCTTTCCAGAGCTGCTATATAATTTTCCATCAATAATGCAACTCCACCAACTTTGTAGATTGCTTGTTTTCCTGCTCTTAGCTCCAATTGTGCGATGAGCCATGTTTCTGCAATAACAGTATCAATATTCTTGCTAGTTGTGCATAGCTGTAACTCAAGTATTTTATTTTTGATGCTCCTTGCATCATTAATTTCCTTTCTTTTGGTTTGTATTTGAGAAGCTTACAGTTAATTTCTGTATCCAGGTCATTTATGCGGATTAGAAACTGATCCCTGGGGAACTCCGCTCAACACCTTCCCCCCAGTCTGATATTACACTTCTCACGAGTACTCATGTTTTTTAAAACCAACTTCTTATACAGTCCCATGCACCACACTAGATTTTTTTTTAAGTTTAATTAGAAGTTTTTCTACAAAGAACCTCATTTTTTTAAAAAAGTTTTAAAGTTCAGCTGTCACTCAGTGGTAGCACTCTCATCTCTGAGACTTGAGCACAAACTGTAGGCTGACACTCCAATGCAGTACTGAGGGAGTGCTGCACTGTTGGTGGTGTCGTCCTTCAGGTGAGACATTAAACTGCATTAAGTTCTATCTGGTGTCCTGGCCAATATTTATCCCTCAACCAACATCACTAAAACAGAATATCTGGTCATTATCACATTATTAAAAGGGACATTTTCAGGTTGGCAGGCTGTAACTGGTGGCGTACCCCAAGGATCAGTGCTTGGGCCTCAGCTATTTACAATCTATATCAATGACTTAGATGATTGTAATGTACCCAAATTTGCTGATGATACAAAGTTAGGTGGCAAAGTAAGTTGTGAGGAGGACACAAAGAGGCTGCAAAGGGATAAAGACAGGTTAAGTGAGTGGGCAAGAACATGGCAGATGGAATATAATGTGGAGAACTGTGAAGTTATTCACTCTGCTAAGAAACATAGAAAAGCAGAATATTTTTTAAATGGTAAGAGACTGGGAAATGTTAGTATTCAGAGGGACCCAAGTGTCCTTGTACATGAATCACAGAAAGTTAACATGCAGGTACAGCAAGCAATTAGGAAAGCAAATGGTATGTTGTACTCCAATCCCTTTGTAATAGAGGCTAAGAGTAAAGAAATCTTACTACAATTATATAGGGCCTTGGTGGGACTACAGCTGGAGTACTGTGTACAGTTTTGGTCTCCTTACCTAAGGAAAGATATACTTGCCTTAGAGGGAGTGCAACAAAGGTTCACCAGGCTGATTGTTAGGATGAGGGGATTGTCCATGAGGAGAGATTGAGCAGAGTAGGCCTAAAGTCCATAGAGTTTAGAAGAATGAGAGGTGATCTCATTGAAACATAAAATTCTTAAAGGACTTGATAGGGTAGATGCAGGGAGGATGTTTCCCCTGGCTGGGGAGTCTAGATCTAGGGGGGTCACAGTCTCAGAATAAGGGGTCGGCCATTTAGGACTGAGATGAGGAGAAATTTCTTCACTCAAAGGATTGTGAATCTTTGGAATTCTCTACCCCAGAGCACTGTGGATGCACAGTCGTTGATTATATTCAAGACAGAGATCGATAGATTTTTGGATACCAAGGTAATCAAGGGTTATGGGGATAGTGCTGGAAGGTGGAGTTGAGGTAGATCAGCCATTATCTTATTGAATGGAGAGCAGGCTCGCAGAGCCGAATAGCCTACTCCAGCTCCTATTTCTTATGTTCTTATGTTCAAATAGATTGTGCCATTTAGAATGCCATTCCTCATTTAATCTGCAACCTATTTGATCTTATTTCAAGGCTCATCAGTCAAGAACTTCCCCTTCTAAAGCTATGCTTGCTGTTGAAGTTAAAGTTTTCTAGGTATTTCTCCAGCCTCTTTAGAATAGATTCCATTATTTGTCAGGACAGCCTCAGCACCCACTGCTGCTGTTTACTGCTTTTAGTAAAGCAGGGAGTGTTGAGAGAAAGAGAGCCAAGTGCCAGCCATCATGCTTCAATGCCTGCTCCCAGAAATGATGCAAACAAGGTAGCAGTTATCAAACTACCCATTTTAAATGTGAACATTTAAACATTTTTGGTGACAAATACTTAAGGTCAGGCCTTGTAAAATCTTATGCTGGAGTATACCTTTAACTATATCCTGCACTCTCATGAAAACTTTCACCCTCCCCCACTTTAGCCATAGTAGTAAGTACCAATAGTTTTTTGAAGGGTTTCAAACTCCTCCTGCTGCTTGTGGTAGGAGCTCTGTTGAAGCTTTACCAGCAGTAGTTCTTCCTCCTGAGATTTCAACTCGCACTGCAGTTTCAACTCTCGGTACCTGAAAAGATGTGAAAAAAACCTTGCATTATTTGTAGCACTGTACCAAATGTAATGCAGAAGAGGAGACTATTTACTGAATTGCTTCAGCCAAAACATAAAAAGCTGTCTGCAGTGAACATTGTGACTGTATGGTAGATTATTTGTTTCTTGCTCATTGATGAGGTTTGTGCTTTTCCATTATGTCACCAAATCTTAATGTACAAATCTTCATCCACCACAAACCTGTACTCTAAACCTGGCCTAATACAAAAATCTTTTGCATAGGAGACCAAAGGCATGCGCATGCCAAGGCAAAACTCTTTCCAGCAGCCAGGTAGCACAGCCCCAATTTTGCCACTTCCTCCTGGCTCTTCAGCAACGAGAAACAGCATTATTAGTAATACCTGAGCTACAGATCGAGAACATGAGAAAAGGTTAGAATCTAATAGCTCAGGCGAAAGGGACGGGGAATTGAAAGAGGTAATACAGTGTTTCAGGCTGTACAGTAGAATATTTATTCAGAAACAGAGGAAGGGAGTGGCCCATTTTCCGAAGTCACAGCAGCCACTTGGGCCTCAACACAGACAAGATTAACAGCAGTGGTTGCCAACAACACTTTCAGCAATAAACAGAACAGATAAATGTTTTTTTTTTTTTAATCGCTTAGCTGTGGAAACTTCAAACATTTTGCATTCTCTCTAAAGAAAGATGTGGGTTCAGGGCTAAGGCAGGGGGGGATCCTTGAGGGAGACATCGCTTGGTGGCAAGGGGAAGGGGCAGGGGTAATGAGACAGGCAGCTGAACGGATGGTCTCAATCTTAGTGCCAGAGGTCCACAAGCACTTGTTGGAGGCGGGGGTGGAGTGGGCAGTGGAGAACGGCTTAAGGAGAGGGTTGGTGGTGGAGATAAGAAACTGGGGGTTATCTTTGCATTTCAAGATGATCCTGAAGTCATGAGCATTTTTGGCAGAGGAGAGCAGGCGCCGATAGTGCTTTGTGTGGTCCAGTTCGATTTAGCGATGAATAGCTAAACCAGATGTGCGTCATATACATTTAAGTCTGTGTCCCTTGGACTTAAGGAAGCAAAGATGAGAGCAGTCTCAAAGGGAAGGGCCATGATGGGAGAGACTAAGGCTTTTACTGGGGACCAGGGCATCACAGGCAGAGGTGAGGGAGTGATTGAGCAGATCGACAGCTGTGGCGAATGGAAGGCCAAAGGCTAGACAGTTGGGAGTCTTAGCTAAAGTCAGAGGTCCTGTGGTGGAATGAAGTTGACTTGTAGATCGGCTGGTCTCATCTTGGAGCACCAATGAACTAATGTCCAGATTCAAAGACAGCTGTGGAGGGCAAATGAGTCCAAGAGTTGTTTGAGGGTCACAGTATCAGTGACACACTGGTAGAGAAATGGAGAAACGAGAAGGCATAGAGAATTGACCATGAGACAGCATATAAAAACAGAAAATACTCAGCAAATCAGGCAGCATCTATGGAGAGAGAAACAGAGTTAACATTTCAGGTCGATGACCTTTCGTCAGAACTGGAAGATGATTTTTTTAAATTAGTTTATGGGATGTGGGCGTTGCTGGCAAGGCCAGCATTTATTGCCCATCCCTAATTGCCCTCGAGAAGGTGGTGGTGAGCCGCCTTCTTGAACCGCTGCAGTCTGTGTGGTGAAGATACTCCCACAGTGCTGTTAGGGAGGGAGTTCCAGGAGAACAAAAGGGATGATGGTACAAGGGGGTGGTAATGGGACAAGTGAAGGAACAAAAGATGGATCTGAGACAGCCATAGGTTGATCCAGGGATCCAGCGAAGGTGAGTAGCGGCCTCGATGATTAGTAGTGCATACCAACGGATCTGGTATACCAGCAGAGGGCTGAATAGAGTCAGCAACAATGGGAAACAGGCGATAAGCAGTCATTCAGCAGCAGTGGAGCAGAATGGGAACCAGCAGGAACAGATCGATACTAGCACAACGTAGACTGAAAAATTCCCATCAGTGAAGCAGAAAACCGAGGACGCAGGAGCAGACCCGATTGAATCGAGACGGCCATCAAAGAACATGTAGAGCGTGGACGCGACATTGGAGTACTGAAGACTACGTTGAAAATGCTAAGTATTCAGTTCCTAGCATTTATGGTCAAGTCAGCAGGTTGTGGCTTCAAGCCCAATAGAGTTCTCCTGCACAACATTTAGGCTGACACCAGTGTTGTACTGAGGGACTACTTACATTGCTTGAAGTACCCTTCTTTGGATGGAACATCAAACAGAAGTCCCATCTGCCTGTTCCAATGGTTCAGGTAGACATTAAAAATCCTAGAAGAATACTACTTGAAGAAAAACGGAATTCTTTCTCCCAGTTTCCTGTCCAACATTTTTCTCTCAACGAACACCACCAAAAACAGATTAGCTACTTATTCATCTCATTGCTGTTAATGCGACATGTAGGCATTTTGCCAAAAAAAAGTGAGCACACTTCAAAGCAATTCATTGTATGTGAAGCATGCTGGAGGTTTCTGGGAGGTTTCACAAGGTGCTATACAAATGTAAGTTCTTTCTTTGCATGGGGGGGAAAAAGAGCATCAAAAAAGTCAAATAATTGTAACTTGCTGAAAGATAAATTTGCTGATTTATACTCTATAAGCAACTTAAAATATCATACAGGTAGAACAGATATTTTGATAACCCAAGAAACAGACATACTTTTCCACAATATTCTTGAGACTCGCCAGCTCCTTATCCACTTGTTGCAACTCAGTTTGTTTAGATTTGAGCTTATCCTGGATATCCTTCAGCTCTTGGAGTTTAACCAGCACAGAGACAGACTGCGTACGAGCACCTGGTTAACAAAATTAGTGCACAACTAAAGTTAACAATGGGTAATAGGTGGGTCACAAATTCACCCAAACACTACAAAAATTTTACAAAGGGTAATAAAAAGCAACGTGTAAAAGCAAATTTTCTTGTCCACTGTAGTGCACAAACATCCAATACAATGGAAACAGGGAGGCAGAGCCTTCATTTTGTAGTACCAAATAATGAAATATTCTGATAAAATGCATATGACCTAATTTTTTCAAACTATCAGAGACTTTTGCTTGACATAGCATTCTACTGCACTGACACTAGTGGTGACAAAAATAGTGAATTTTTGTCCATGGTGTATTATTTTTGGTCTTTTTCTTTTGCCACAGTCCATGAAGAGTTAAATATCCAGGGATACTTTCTAAAAATGCCCTGGCCTAATTGATACTCAACAACTCAAGAAACAAGAATTTGGCAAGCTTATAACTCGGTGTCTGATTGCTAGGTCCATTGTGGGCGAGGGAAAGGAAGGCAGGCAGGAAATGCTTACCACCATGTTGGGGTTTGCAGCCATTCAGCTCAATAACTAGTTTGCTGCAACTCTCCTTGAATTATATTATACAATTTGCAGGTGCATTTGTGTTGACAAACAATGTTTTGAATCTTGTGAATAGCTGATCACTTACTTGTACCTAGGAGATACACATTTAAAAAAAATATACTTCATTTCGCTGCATCTGCAAAAGAGGATCTTGGACAGTATATCGGAGGCCAACAGGTTCCGAGTCAGTCTAATGGCAGTCAGAGACTCTACATTAGCGAGCCATCATGTAAAAGTACTCGAGGAACATGTTTGAGGTTCAATTCTACACTATGCAGGAGAAGCATCAATATTACAACAATAGTTACTGTAAATTTACTGTTCGCATTTAAGACTATTCATTTATCGGTTTACTGCATAATAATTCTGACTAGAAGCGTATATTCAAACCATGGCTGATGGAATGCTTAATCTAACCACCAAAGGAAAATTACACGAGGGCAAGTGTCATATTCAGTAAACAGAATACAGTGATGAGGGTTCTCTGTTAGACCTCTGGACTAGTGACATTTACCTAGATGTTGAGCAGTTAATGGATCATTGTGGATTGTAGGAAGTAAAGGGTCACTTACAGGAGTGGTCTGCAATGCTGAATCCAAGGAAAATATCTAGCGCAAAAAACTAACACTTAGCCATGAGCCTAAAAACACTAAGGGGAAGTAAAGCCATTTCTTACATCTATTCTATCAGATACAGCACATTTCAGTATAAAAATGGTTTGAGTTTTAAGTTTAAGTGATAGTCACGTCTAATCAAGGTAATCAAATGACGTTGCCAGTCATTTAGTACAGGTTTGAGCATTATTTTGCCCAACACAACGTTATGTTATTCTTATTTAAGTTAGTCAGTTTCTTCCTTCCATTACAATCAAGTTTTATCACTTATCATGGAATCAGAAAAGACAAGTTTTGGTTTTGGTTCTTGCAGAGGATAATGTGCCAAATTGAGGTACTCTTCGCATGGTTCCAGGATACTTCCTTTCTTGCACATATCATAAAAAACAAATGGCATGAATATAGAACAGTGCAACCTGTCCTAAATAGAAGAGCAAGCTAACCTCCACTTAATGTTCCCTGTGGGTTAAAAGTATCACCGCCAATAGTGACCGTCTTTGTCATTATCCGAGGGTCAAAGGTCACCTTCTTGGCATTATCCAAGCAGTCACACACTAACGCAGACCCAAAAACATACTCCATTGCCTTCTTTAATTCATGCTCGTATCCAACCAGGGACAAGGCCGTGTGCACATTGTCTGCACCCACCTGAAATAAAGAAATGCAGAATATGTAAACTACAATCAGCTATGTAACAGCAAACACTTTAGAACATAGGAGTTTTACAGAGAGTTACAGTCTACAGCACAGAAACAGGCCATTCAGCCCAACAAGTTATGCGCCACATGAGCCTCTTCCCACCCTACTTCATCAAGATGTGCTTATCTACCTTCCCTTAAATGCATCTATGCTATTCGCCTCTACTACTTGTGGTAGCGAGTTCCACATTCTCACCACTCTCTGGGTAAAGAAGTTTCTTCTGAATTCTCTATTGGATTTATTAGTGATCATCTTATATTTATGACCTCCAGTTTTGGATTCCCCAAAAGTGGAAACATTTTCTCTACGTCTAATTTAATAAACAAAAATCCTGATCAAAGGTACATTTCTTGCTCCTTTGGGGTGACTTAGGCTAACTGGATTTTCCCTCCAAGAGGCCTGCTCTTTTATATTGCTGTCAATAAAAATAACCATTGGATGCTTGCTTGTAAACTGTGGTCCCTTGCATTTATAATAATACACAAGGAGTAGAAGATATGGCAAGAAAGTCTTCACTTCAAGGTAGTTTTGTCACTAGAATCATACATTTAGCCCAAGTATTTATCCAATTCCCTTTTGAAAGCTATTGTTGAATCTGCTTCCTCCAACCTTCCAGGCAGTGCATTCAGTTCATCACAACTCACTGCATAAAACAAATTCTCATCTCCCCTCTGATCTACTGAGAATGAGCAGACAAATTAAGAAAATCCATAAAGCTACGAACTATCATACACAAAGTGTACTGGTCACAACTGAGACACTGGTTATTGCTAGTGTAAAGAAAAAACTTGTTGCCGGCTGGAAACCTTAAGCATTACTTGCAATAATGGCATTAGCTACTACGATCATTACTGTTCCCATTTGTCAGAGTGCATCGAGCAAACTCATGATCTAAATGGTCACAGCAGTTACAATTTACCTATCATACAGAATAGCTTTGACCCAAACAGGGCTAAGGGACGGTTTAAACGTGTACATAAAGATTTTTTAATTATATAAAAGCACACACACACACACACACACACACTAGAGACAGTACATGAAAGACCGTCCTCAAGTTTACAGGTTTCAGTGCTTACCAGATTTTTGGCTGCCTTAACAGTACTCTCATTAATACATCTGGCAGAAATTTTGTTGAGCGGTATGATAGTGTATCTTCGTTTAAGGTCTCCTTTTTCTAAAAGTTTCTTGCCTGTTACCTAAACAAAGAAACAGCATTAAGTCCTCATTCTCCTAATTTTTGGAGGAAAACTACAACCACTGGAGATCTACAAAAAAAAGACATTGCAGTTTAGGTTTGGCGATACGACAGCAGTGTGTCTTAGTTCAAATTGACTCCAGAAACAGTGGCTTGAACTAATGTACTTGTAATATCTGTGCTCGTCACAAACCTCTGTGTCCACCACAACATTATACAGACGACCTCCAGCAACCACTTCCAAAGCTGTCGTTGAGGAGATATCTTTCACAGAGAGAAGTGTGGCAACAAGACCTTTCACACGATTAGAGTCCCAATTTTTTTCAGGATCCCTAAAAATAAGTATTCAAAAATTTGCTTTCATTTACAAATTTAAAAATAATAAAAATAAAACGTCTTCAGCAATACAGTAGATACTAAATAGTTAAATATTAAAATGTCACTTCTTGTAACCCCTTCCCCACAAGTTTGATAAGACTCCTGCAAATGTGGTTTAGTTATCCAATAAAGATAGCTATTCTATCAATAAAGGTCCAGAATGCAGAAAAAGTAATGCGTAACACAGTAATATAACATGTAGTACTTAGCGTCTACTGTACTTTAGAAAGATGTTATACCAGCTGTAGAATAAAATCCAGAAACATGCTGAAGAATGGAAAGTCAAACACAACTAGCAATAGATTTCAAAATGCAATATATAATTGTTGCAATGTTTTGACAAGCTATTGCTATGCAATTCAAAATTCCAAATGTTTTAGCAATGCACACCTGCTTATTGTACAGTTTACCAAAATATTTAAGGGCATCTATTATTTTTTAAGATGGTGCCAGCAGAGGAGAGTGGCTTTGCTCTATGCAATCTCAAGTCTGGAGATAGCACAAACTTACTTGTATTCAAAACTCAAACTAGGGAACTTCACCACCGACGCTTCATAAGACTCTCTCAGTTTGTTTACAGTTTGCGACAGTACTCGACGTTGATCCAAAAGTTTCTCCTCTTTTCCATCTTTAGGGGGGAAAAAAAGTTAGAATACATTTTAGCACTAAATAATAAGATTCTAATTCTTACACTCTCACATTATTGATCCAGTCACTCCATTTTCATATTTAGTAGAAAACACAAGTCAGCTGAAGGTTACCTTTTACTCAACCAGAACAGGAATACTAATGGAATATATATTTTTTAAATACTGCCAACATGAGCACTCACAGACAGATATATTTAATAGAAAAATAATAAATTGAATTTGTAACCACAAATACAACAGAAAAGTAATCACAAGACTGAAATACAAGAGAGAGATAGGCACAAGTAATATTCCTAACATGATTAGGCTATCATGTCAAAATTGATACAGTACAATTATTTTCAAAAACCCTGCAAACCTTCATAATTCAGTTTCTGCATTTCTGCTTCTAGCTTTTCTCTGTTCTTTTTAACAGCTTCAAAAGCATCCTGGTTTTTCTTGTAACTACTGTCCACCTTCTTCACTTCTGCCTGTTTGGTCTTCAGTTCCTGCTGGGCATGTTTCAATTTCATCTGAGCCTACAGCAGGACAGTGAAACATTTGAGAATGTGATTTTAGGTTTTTTTTAAAGTTCATTTTAGAAAAACAAATTGGTAATATTTGTTAATTTGTGCAGAGAAAAGAGTCAACTTACAGTTCATCAATAATTCTCTCTAAATGGTCACTTATGTGTGGACAGATGGACAGGAGGAGATTACATCTTTCGTTGTTGTACTTCTGTCAGGCTAAGTAAGAGCGGGGAGTGGGACTAACTGGATTGCTCTTCGAAAGAGCTGACACAGACTCGATAGGCCGAATGGCCTCCTTCTGTGCTGTACTATTCTATGATTATGAACAAAACTAAAACAGATGAAGACATCTCAAAATAGTTTTCATTATGGACTATGGCCAAGCAGATTTTTGAAAATTCAACCCCTAGGTTGCCAGCAGCTTCTGGGAATCCTGGGCTCCTTCTGCCCGTGTTTGTTTTAAATCTCAGCATTAACATCTTGATACTAAAAGAATTCCCCCTATACTGCTGTCATGGCATACCACCTCAGCACTATGGGTACTTGTAATCACCATCATTTTGTCATTAGGACTAAGTTTTCAACTCATCACTTCTTTCTTCTATACTTAGTATGTTAACTTTTATTTTGCATTATTTATTACCTAAATATTCTATTTTAACTTGCATTTTAAATTTAAATAGCATTTCTACTTCATTTTCACGGCTTCCCCCATCCTTGTATTTGCATGGAATTACAACCTACGTTAAGAAATCATTCCTTCAGTGGCTTAAAAATAGTTCCACAGTACCATTTTAGCAGGTCAGGAGGCTGAACAGAATAGTTTTATCTAGCCACTCCAGTAGAGTAATTGTAACACTATTTTCAGGCTGACATTCTGCAGCCTGTGGGCAACAAGACAACTTGGTGCTGATGAACAGAGCAGAGCACTGAAGAAACAAGTTATCTCAACAATAGCATTTAAAAGATTACATTTATATGACCCATTAATCATCTACTGTAGGAACAGTGTCACAACAGCAGGAACCCTTGCTTCAAGCTGAAAGCAGTCTCAGAACACAGCATGGTTTACAAACCTGCTTGGCCTCTGTTTCCGCCTTGCTTATATCATTCTTGCAAGCCATCATCTGGCCAGCAAGAGTAGCTGCCTCTCCGTCCTCATTACTGGAGAGACCAGCAGAAACTGCATTGAAGTGCTGCTGAGCAGCGACCAGGGCCTTGTCATCTTTCTGACTAGTCTCCTGTAGAGAGTTCAGTTCATCAGAGATCTTCTTCACTTCCTTTTCCTTAGCTACAAGAACATTAGCATCCTGAAAAAAATACAGACACCAGTTACTTGATCGAGGTGCAATTTTTGCTTAAAAGGCAATATTTTGCATTTGACCATGATTCTTTTGTAGGTACATGCATTAGAAGTGGATAGTGTGTGGGCCAGCAGACATACAATTGAAAACTTGGCTACTCCTGGAATTCAACAAATTACACCCAAATTTTAAGTTTGAATGCTGTATTCAACTGGCATTCAAACTCTCCTACACTCAATAGGCAAATTGAGTGTTTTGAACAAAATGGTGAATGTTGTACTGAAAGAAGACATGTACTAGCATATTTTAAGACAGGGGAAATATGCTGAGAAGGTGGCAGAGAGAGACAGAAATATAAAACAAAAGTATTTTTTTTATTCATTCATGGGATGTGGGCGTCGCTGGCAAGGCCAGCAATAGCCCATCCCCAATTGCTACATAAAATCAAGAGCAGTTTTAAAGTCCTACTCCGCCAACCACCAGGATTAATTTATTTTAATGATTGCCTCACCTCCTCCATACTTTTGACGAGTGTGTTCCGTTTTTTTTCCTCAGCATTGAGGTTGTCTTTCTTGGAATCATGTGTACTTTGCACTTTGGCATCCATACGGTGAGCATCAGCAACTGCCCGCTCCAGGGACTGAAGCACTCCACCATCTTCCTGCAAGACAACAAATCCCAATTTCAAGCTATCCAAGTGAAACAGAGGCTTGGTGTAAACTGCTCTTTTTTAATTAAAAAAAGTGAAGAGCAGGAATAACATTCTACATAAGCCTGATTAACCAATGAAAATAGCAATAGAGAGAAAAATTGGAGAAAAGAAAGACAGTAATCTAGATAAGTGGAGAGGGAGGGGTGGAAATCAACTGCTTGTTGTGACTAGAGCGTCCAGACCAGTAGGAACCAGAACTATCCATATTCAATGCTTGCTGTCTTAAGCCAGTAATCCAGAAAAACAAAAAATACGCTAAGATTTTACATCAATTCAACGTTACCTAAATCCTTTTATTCTTGAGTGTGCAGTTTTCAACAGGAACTAGCCAAGTGTGCAAGCAAAATGTATGTACCATCATTAGGCCAAACACTTTGCTGCAAAATTGCCCGATCACAATGGAAGTCCAATAGTGCTTTGCAACTAGCGTATACCTTGTCTCGGATTTTCTCCACTTCTTCACTGATTTCCTTCACTTTTTTTTCACTCTCTGCAGTGGTTTCTTGAAGTCTGATGATACTGTCTTGCATCATCTTTAGATCTTCTGCAGAGCGCAACTTGGTCTCTTCTGCACAAACAAACTGATACGCAACGTACAGACGGGTAAGATGTTCTATCTCGCGCGTTATTTTCTGGAATTCCAAATATGAGGATCTTTCCTACAAGTTACAAAATATGAACAATCAGAATGGGGCATTGTAATTATCAGTTAACAATCCAATAACATGCTAAAGATAGCAAGTCTTTATATTAAAATACATGCATTCGAATGTTATAATCCAGTGACCTACAGAAAACCTCATTTGCAAACTTTACCACACATACATATTGAAATTTATTTAAAAACATTACGTTTTCATCCAAAACTCTACTGCTCGTATCCTAACTCGCACCAAGTCCTGGTCACCCATCACCCCTGTGCTCGCTGCCCTACACTGGCTCCCTCAATTTTAAAATTCTCATCCCCGTTTTCAAATCCCTCCATGGCCTCGCCCCTCCCTATTTCCGTAACCTCCCCCAGCTCTACAATCTTCCGAGATCTCTGCATTCCTCCAATTCTGGCCTTTTGCGCATCCAGATTTTCATCGCTCCACCATTGACTGCCTAGGCCCTACACTCTTGAATTTCCTCCCTAAACCTCTCCACTCCTTTAAGCCTACCTCTGACCAAGCTTTTGGTCACCTGTCCCAATATCTCATTATGTAGCTCGGTGTCAAATTTTGTTTGATTACGCTCTTGTGAAAAGCCGTGGGATGTTTTACTACATTAAAGGTGCTATATAAATGCAAGCTGTGTTTTATACTAGACAACATTAATTCTCAGTAACTTTACGTTGTTTGAAATAAAAAAATTTAAATCAAAAAAATGCGAAGTCCAGCGTTTCAATCTAGTCAGACACGAGTAACTGTTTACAGAGGCTTCACTAAATCTCAACAGAACTTTCCCCCACCCCCACCAATCTTCTCTCCTCATTGGAGTACAGTTACGTAGACTCTGGTCACCTTCGAGTATCTCGCTCAAGTGGTAAACATTCACTGCAAGCCTAGACAGCGAGTGTCGGCATGCAATTCAACACAGACATCACAGCAGAGCCCAGCCGAGCCCTCAAAGGACTTTCACACACACACGGAGTTAGATAGCAATCAATAGCAACAGCCCATGCCAATTTTCCCCTCTATATCCCAGGAGTGTTTAAGGACAATTTCTGCATCCTTATCCCTATCCCAGCTGAACGTGGGTAATTCAGCACAAATCTGGGTTCAAGCCTGGGCTCTTTCTTCCCTGCACTGTTCAACCAAACACAGGATAAAGTAGTTGAGGTTACAATGGAGAGGAAGAGCATCAACACATTATAAAAATTGTGATAGAATTTAAGTCTTAAAATGACAGGGTATGTATACGTAGGGAGGGAGAGAAGGATTTGCAGTGTAAGGGGATAACATTTTAAGTTTCCAGATTCAGTTGTGATCTCCTCAGCTGTAGTCAACTACAGGCTCCCTCACTGAGCGGTTCTATAGGAAACAATGCAGATCAGCATCCTTTATAGTCCTAAAAGGGAAAAGTAATATTTCATTAAAAAAACATAGATCTTCCTTTCTTGTTTACTGAAGGAAGGTGAAAGTAACTGCAGGAAATGTTGGGAGTACTTCAGGTAATTTTCTGAAATGCTACAAATGATTTCCAAATCCGAGATTACACAGCAAATGTGAAAAATGCATGTTATTACCTTCTTTTCCATTAGAGAAACCATTAAATACGTACCTCCTTTAGTTTCTGAAGAGTTGGAGTAATTTCCTCTTCCAGAATCTAAAATACAAAAGGTCCGGTAAAAAACAAAATTAGAAGATTAGGCTGAAGAAGGTTTATTTTGTTTCAGGAATTAAAATGCATAAGTTTTTTGAGCTGTTGTAACATAGTAAAATATATATATATACTTTTAATAGTTAGAAATATTTAATTTTAACATGGTACTTCAGTATCACTACTGAAATCATTTTTATATTCTGTAAAACTCCATACAGCATATAGCACCTAAGCAGTATGCAACATGCACAAGATTCCAAGAGTTAACAACAAACAACATTCACATTAGTAACTAACTACTCACCAACAGTTCAAAAATAAGTCTAAGAGCATTGTACTGGCTCTCGCTATCATTAAGTATTAAATGTACCCACTTTAACTCTTACAGCCGCTTCTGGGTATTCCGGAGCGAGTTTTTTTTAAATTCACTGGTACTATCCAGATGCCCTACAACCTTCAAATTATTTCAAATTCAATGGAGTTTAGAAGAATGAGAGGTGATCTCATTGAAACATACAATATTCTGAGGGGGATTGACAGGGTAGATGCTGAAAGCTGTTTCCCCTGGCTGGTGAGTCTAAAACTAGGGGGCATAGTCTCAGGATAAGGGGTCGGCCATTTAAGTCTGAGATGAGGAGAAATTTCTTCACTCAGAGGGTTGTGAATCTTTGGAATTCTCTTCCCCAGAGGGTTGTGGATGCTCAGTCATTGAGTGTATTCAAGGCTGAGTTTGAGATATTTTAGGACTCTAAGGGAATCAAGGGATATGGGGACAGGGTGGGAAAGTGGAGTTGAGGTTGAAGATCAGCCATGATCTTACTGAATGATGGAGCAGGCTCGAGGGACCATATAGCCTACTCCTGCTCCTATTTCTTATTTTCTTATAAATTACTTACACAACCAAAGATAATGCATCGACAGCTTACGCAGATTTGATAGCAGGGAACACATGATATACAGCACAACATTTATCCCTTGTGTGCATTTTAACAAAACTCTTGGGTTCTTAATGAACTGCTATGAAATACCACATTGTTGTGGGTTCTTGAGCAGCTTTTTAAAAAAAACAAGTGCAACGTACATTGGCCCGGATTTTGCGGGGCCGATGACGGCGTACACTCAGAATGGCCCTGCAAGTTCCGGGTTTCCTCATGCACTGCGCGGAAACCCAGAACTTGCGATGTCAAGTTTCACATTGACAGATCATCCGCATCTGCTGCAAAAACACTTTCACTGGCACAGAGCTACTGCCCACAAAACCATTACTCCTGGTTCGTACGCAGGCGTTCGGCCTTCTTTTACCAGCATAAATGTTAAAAAAAATTTTTTAAATGATTAAAACATACACATACATTTAAAATTAGTTTAGGTGAATTTTGGCCCGTTTTAAAATGTTTGAATTTATTTTTCAAAAAATTAAATTTTTATTTTAAATGCTTAAAGGATCTTTTAATTAATTTTGAACATGAGAACATTTATTTTTATTTAAGTGGTGTGAATTCTTATTTATTTGGAGATTTCTAATATGCTTATGGGGATTCCGTACATAAATGGAATCCCCATAAGCATCATAGGAAACCCCCTTTTTGATTGGTTGACCGGGCCCACGTGATCCCAGAGACATTTGCGAACCGACTGCGACCCTGGGATCCGTGGACCTTTACCCAGGCCTATGCCTGCAGGCCTAGGACCTGAAGAGTCCAAAACTCCAGAGACACCAGGTACGCTCAGATTTTTTTCCCCCGGTTCGGAGGCATATTCTTCTGGTACGCCTCCGACCGCAAATTCAGGGCCAATGTTTATTGAGTGCGCCAAAAAATATGCAAAGTGTAGGTTTGAGAACATTTCATGACAGTGCGTGGTATGGGGCAATCTTGAAACTGGAGCAGGCTGGCCATATGGGTAATGGTGGCTTAGGGAGTTGAGGGAAAAAGTTTTCAGCCAGGGAAGCATTCTGACTAACTATGGGCATGTGTATATGGAGTAGGATTGCAGTTCCAAAGGGGAGACAGGGCAGCAGAAGCGGTTGCTAGTAGCACTTCTACTGAAAGTAGCCAAATGAAAGCCATACAATGAGAAATGAAACCATGGCTTCACTTAAAAATAGCTTTATTGGTATTGATGCTAACAAACATTACTATGGCATGCTATCTACAGAACCATAAAATCCTTTTTTTTTTAAAAAAGGAAAACAGTGCAATTGCAACAATCAGAAGTTGTGCAGCATTAAGCGAGCACCTGCAAGATGATGCAACCTGGATCAGTGGCGTGCAATACAGTGGCTACTTATCACAGAGTTCTTTAGTTAATGGCTCTATGAAAGAAAATAGCCATAAATTCTCCTGGTGCCAAAAGACGTTGCCACTTGATCACAAAGCATTAATGCCGTTTGTGAATGTGTAAAGAACAAAAAGGTTCTGTACCCTTTTGCTGATTTTGGAGGTATCAGACAGGTTAGGAATCACTGGCTTCCTCATGCACCTTTATGGTATCAAACCAGAGAATACCAAAAAGCTTCAGATGGACTCGAATCCCCAGTATCCATATAATCCACCACTCTTCCAAAATTCCAGCATGCCAGAAAAACCATGTAGAATTGATATTTATTCAATAGCACAAATCACTGAACATAATGCAAACAGTGCTACTGGCAAAGCAGTAACTTGAGGAACAATACTAAAGTTAAAATAATGACACCCATAGTCCCATCTCCTAGTCCTGAAGAGAATTGTTTTTAAATCTCAATTTTCTCCCGTACCCCCCCTTCTAATGAAGGCACTGACTCACGCTGGACTAACTCATGGGCACCAGTAGACTGCCAGCACTTCACCCAAATGCGGGGCCCTAGACAATAAGCAGTCAGCTATATGACTTCAGGAGCATGGACAAGCTTGATCATCTTCTCACACATCATATGCGCACTTCCTCGTAGATGTTAATTAGAAGTAGAAGTCACAACTAATACTTTTCCTCTTTAGTTCTTGGATGTGTTGATGTCAATTGTAGTGCCCCCACTGTCACCCACCGGAGATGAGCTGACAGGACAGACTGGGAATCGAAGCAGCAGCCTACCCAATACATATAGCTCAGTAACAGATCAGGATTTTCGCATTAGGCTTTCGTGGAGCCTCTCACCAGCAGAAAAAGTCTCTACATCCATCTCAGATTTACACAATTTGTAAAATTTGAATCTCTCGTGTTTTTCTAATGAAAATAGGACAGATTAGGTCCTATTGTCTCTTCACAGTTTTGGGAGTTACTCTTCCAAAAATTAAATAAAAATCAAATGAACCTAATAGCACAGTCGCTTCAGTGCATTAGTTTTATTTCACTTGTAAACAAACCTTGAATTCACATTTACTTGTGCTCATCATGAACCAGAGATTTTAAAATACAAGTCAAACTCAGTAATGTACTACTGCCCCTCTAATATTCTCAGAGCCAAAACCATTTACCAGCAAGACTAACACAAAAGCAAAATACTGCAGATGCTGAAAATCTGAAATAAAACAGAAAATGCTGTAAAACTGTGCCAGCAACTTGACATTATTATTTCACTTGCAATGGGGACAGACAACCGATTTACCGTGTGAATTTCTTTCAGCTTGGCCTCCTTTTTCTCGATTGTTTTCTGGGCAGCCAGCTTCTTACACTCGTACATGCGTGTCCCTGCTGCTTCCTCAATCAAAGATAGGATCTAAGGAACAAGAATAAAAAATTAGGTTCAGCATTATCCTATAAACAGACAATTTCAAAACTATTTACAACAGAATACTCCAAGCTGCATACTACAACATTAAAAAACTATTGTAAAACCCAGTGCAGAGGTCACATCTTTAACAGCCGGCAGATCTGGGCTTGTGAACTCTATGCTAGCGCAACTGATAGTACATTCAACGTATAACTGATTAGCATGAAAGCTTTTTTCTACAAACCAAGGATGCATGAATCAAAGTGTATGTGCTGTAAAAGCAACACAACTCAGAATGACCCCCGGAGACTTAAAAATGGAACTCATTCATTTGAAGATTTGCTACATGCAGCTTTACACCTCCTCTATACAGAAATGCAACTTTATCACGGGGTACAGTAGCGTAGTGGTAATGTCACTGGGCTAGTAATCCAGAGGCCTGGACTAATGATCCAGAGACGCAAGTTCAAACCCCACCACGGCAGCTGGGGAATTTAAATTCAGTTAATTAAATAAATTTGGAATAAAAAGCTAGTATCAGTAATGGTGACCATGAAACTATCGGATTGTCGTAAAAACCCATCTGGTTCACTAATGTCCTTTAGGGAAGGAAATCTGCCGTCCTTACCCGGTCTGGCCTATATGTGACAATGTGGTTGACTCTTAACTGCCCTCTGAAATGGCCTAGCAAGCCACTCAGTTGTAACAAACCGCTACGAAACAAAATAATAAGAATGAAACCGGACGGACAACCCGGCATCAACCTCGGCACCGGCTACGTACACGGCAACCCCAGCCCAGTCGACCCTGCAAAGTCCTCCTCACCAACATCTGGGGACTTGTGCCAAGTCTAGTCAAGCAACAGCCTGACATAGTCATACTCACAGAATCATACCTTTCAGCCAATGTCCCAAACTCCTCCATCACCATCCCTGGGTATGTCCTGTCCCACCAGCAGGACAGACCCACCAGGGCTGGCGGCACAGTGATATACAGTCGGGAAGGAGTGGCCCTGGGAATCCTCAACATTGACTCCGGACCCCATGAAGTCTCATGGCTTCAGGTCAAGCATGGGCAAGGAAACCTGCTGATTACCACCTACCGCCCTCCCTCAGCTGATGAATCAGTACTCCGCCATTGAACACCATTTAGAAGAAGCACTGAGAGTAGCAAGGGCACAGAATGTACTCTGGGTGGGGGACTTCAATGTCCACCGCCAAGAGTGGCTCGGTAGCACTACTCATGGAGAGAGAACCAACGAGAAGGAAAAACCTACTTGACCTCATCCTCACCAATCTACCTGTCGCAGATGCATCTGTCCATGACAGTATTGGTAGCAGTGACCGACGCACAGTCACTGTGGAGACGAAGTCCCGTCTTCACACTGAGGACACCCTCCATCGTGTTGTGTGGCACTACTACCGTGCTAAATGGAATAGATTCAGAACAGATCTACCAGCCAGCAGCAGAATTGTATTCCACCACAATCTGGCCCGGCATATCCCTCACTCTACCATTACGCCAGGGGACCAACCCTGGTTCAATAAAGAGTGTCGAAGAGCATGCTAGGAGCAGCACCAGGTGTACCTAAAAACGAGGTGCCAACCTGGGGACGCTGCAACACAGGACTACATGCATGCTAAAAAGCGGAAGCAGCATGCTATAGACATGGCT
Organism: Squalus acanthias; assembly: GCA_030390025.1. NCBI lineage: Eukaryota > Metazoa > Chordata > Chondrichthyes > Squaliformes > Squalidae > Squalus > Squalus acanthias. The sequence continues at coordinate 125,714,044 of CM059425.1, read as the reverse complement.
AATTGATCCCACAATCAACAGATCAGATCAAAGTCCTGCCACATCCAGTTGTGAATTAAACATTAAACAACTAACGGGAGGAGGAGGCTGCATGAATATCTCCATCCTCAATGATGGTGGAGCCAAGCAAAAGACAAGGCTGAAGCGTTTGCAACCATCTTCAGCCAGAAGTGCCGAGTGGATGATCCATATTGGCACCCTCCTGAGGTCCCCACCATCACAGAAGCCAGTCTTCAGCCAATTTGATTCACTCCACATGATATCAAGAAATGGCTCAGCGCACTGAATACAGCAAAGGCTATGGGCCCTGACAACATCCCGGCTATCGTACTGAAGACTTGTGCTCCAGAACTAGCTACGCCTCTAGCCAAGCTGCTCCAGTACGGCTACAACACTGGCATCTATCCGACAACGTGGAAAACTGCCCAGGTATGTCCTGTCCACAAAAAGCAGGACAAATCCAACCCGGACAATTACCGCCCCATCAGTCTACTCTCAATCATCAGCAAAGTGATAGAAGGTGTCATCGACAGTGCTATCAAGCGGCACTTACTCACCAATAACCTGATCACTGATGCCTAGTTTGGGTTCCGCCAAGACCACTCGGCTCCTGACCTCAGTACCTTGGTCCAAACATGGACAAAAGAGCTGAATTCCAGAGGTTAGGTGAGAGTGACTGCCCTTCACATCAAGGTAGCATTTGACCGATTATGGCATGAAGGAGCCCTAGTAAAACTGAAGTCAATGGGAATCGGGGGGAAAACTCTCCACTGGCTGGAGTCATATCTAGCACAAAGGAAGGTGGTTGTGGTGATTGAAGGTCAATCATCACAGCCCCAGGACATCACTGCAGGAGTTCCTCAGGGCAGTGTCCTAGGCCCAACCATCTTCAGCTGCTTCATCAATGACCTTCCCTCCAACATAAGGTCAGAAATGGGGATGTTCGCTGATGACTGTACAGTGTTCAGTGCCATACACAACTCCTCAGATAATGAAGCAGTCCATGCCCACATGCAACAAGATCTGGACGACGTTCAGGCTTGGGCTGATAAGTGGCAGGTAACATTCGCGCCACAGAAGTGCCAAGCAATGACCATCTCCAACAAGCGAGAGTCTAACCACCGCCCCTTGACATTCAATGGCATTACCATCGCCGAATCCCCCACCATCAACATCCTGGGGGTCACCATTGACCAGAACTTAACTGGACCAGCCACATAAATACTGTGGCAACAAGCAGGTCAGAGGCTAGGTACAGTATTCTGCAGCGAGTGTTTCACCTCCTGACTTCCCAAAGCCTTTCTACCATCTACAAGGCACAAGTCAGGAGTGTGATGGAATACTCGCCACTTGCCTGGATGAGTGCAGCTCCAACACCACAAGAAGCTCGACACCATCCAGGACAAAGCAGCCCGCTTGATTGGCACCCCATCTACCACCTTCACTCCCTCCACCACCGGCATACCGTGGCTGCAGTATGTACTATCTACAAGATGCACTGCAGTAACTTGCCAAGGCTTCTTCGGCAGCACCTCCAAAACCCGGGACCTCTTCCACCTAGAAGGACAAAGGCAGCAGGCGCATGGGAACACCACCACCTCCAAGTTCCCCTCCAAGTCACACACCATCCTGACTTAGAAGTATATCGCCGATCCTTCATCGTCGCTGGGTCAAAATCCTGGAACTCCCTACCTAACAGCACTGTGGGAGCACCTTCACCACACGGACTGCAGCGGTTCAAGAAGGCGGCTCACCACCACCTTCTCAAGGGCAATTAGGGATGTGCAATAAATGCTGGCATTGCCAGCGACGCCCACATCCCATAAACGAATAAAAAAATATATATAGCAGTTAAGAGCAGCCTCAAAAACACTGCAAGGTTAATTCTTTAGAAGGAAGATGGAACATATCTGAATACTTAATATTCTGTGCCAAGCACGGATAGGACAAAGGTACACAAATAAATTTCCCACACACGTTCCCTATCTCAGCTATTCAGTAACAGTGTGTGTGTGATGGTGGGGTGGGTGAAAGAGAAGAAAAATACATAATAGATGCCAGGCACTTGCTCACTGGCCCCAGCTCACCTAGGTATACAAGAACTGCTCATCCATTCAGATCATTTGCCATTCTAACAAGCCTGAATCCCCCTCTATTCTACTGAATGAGGAACCTGAACTTTCCTTTTCATTCAATTAACTTATCGAATAGACTACCTCTTAACAGTTCTAAATGCTAAGCACTTGCTTCTTCGGCTATGTTCAGCTTGAGATCTCTTTTGCTTATAACCAAGTCCCACAGGCCTCTGTTTTATGGCCGTTGGAATGGGGGTTCACAGTCAACCTACTGCTCCTGAAAAATCGCTCCGGCAACTCAGTTTTGCAGATGCTACCTCTCCAACATAGGAGCAGAGAGTAGCTCTTGTATACCGGTCTGAAAGAATTAGAGTATAAAACAGGACCAATCCACTCAGGTCAGAACTACCATTCACATGGGTTACATATGGTATCAGGAGACAGACACAAACTAGAATACTTACCTCTGGAGGCTTCATATTCAGAACTTTAGTGATACGGCCCTAAAAGCAAAACGAATTTTATTTTAAAAACTTAGCACAGCATCTATAAAATGTAAGAAATGGTTTTCAATTAAAATGTTGCCACCTTTTCAATATTCAAACATACAACTGCATATAACATTTTTAATACCATATGTTTGATTAAATTCATTAACACATTTACAATAGAAACACAAATTTTAAAAGGCCGTTCTCTAAAAGGATCACACGCTTTGAAACCGTTATATAACTTACAATCAGCAATACCTGAATGCAGCAGTGTATGCAAAAAAAATCACTTGCTTTATGATCTGCAATTCAGACATGCACATGACAGATAAAGTGATATAATACTTGTAAAGTAGGAAGCCTTCCTGAATACAAGGGGGAGATTACACAATTTTGTGTGTCCGATTCGCTAATTGGTTATATTTTTCCTCCATCTATTACTTTCTCCTCTCCACTTTCATTAGGATTCCCCTGGCCATACTGCATTTTTTGGTGATGAGAGCAGGCAGAGCAGTGCTCCAACTTCCGAGGAGGGCGCTCAAGCCTCGATTAGTTGTAGAACAGGCTGGAGTGACTGCTTATCGAATTTTCCCTCCCAACTCAGGGGCTTCGCCTGATGACCAAGCTAGAATTAGCGAGATCATGAACATAAACCATCATTCATCCCACTCCATGCCAAACCATCACCAGGCTGTGCTATCATTTTCCCCCAAAAATGTTGAATTATCATTTCAAGTGCTATATATTGATGCAGCATTTGGAATAGCCATGATGGAAAAGAAAACAGTTTAATTTCTTTGTCGTCACTAACCTCATTAAGCCTGTAGCTCGACAATGCACATCCCATATTTAAATGGTGGTATAGCACCTGTGCTATGGCTATAAATGGAAAAACGCAGTTTCTTACTGATGCAGGCAGGGCTTATACACAGCTTTTTTAAGAAACAAAACTTGTATAATCTCATGGTTTCAAACAGTGGCTTGACCCAATGTCAACAGAAATTCTGTTCATCAATATCTGGATTATAGATTTTTCTCTTTAAAGAAAAATTACATGTTACACCGTGGAGTAGGGGGGGAAGAGAGAGATGATGAGTGCAGGAAATTCCTTTCTGAAAGACAGGAATTTAAAATATTCAAATGATGCAGGACTTGCAGTACAACACCTCCCACATGGAACTCCATCTTTCAATCACTCCAATCTGGTTCCTGCCCCTGCCACAGCACTGAAACGGCCCTCATCAAAGTCACAAATGACATCCTATGTGACTGTGACTGGTAAACTATCCCTCCTTGTCCTTCTCGACCTGCCTGCAGTCTTTGACACGGTTGACCACACCATCCTCCTCCAACGCCTCTCCACCGTCGTCCAGCTGGGTGGGACTGCACTCGCCTGGTTCCATTCTTATCTATCTAATTGTAGCCAGAGAATCACCAGCAATGGCTTCTCTTCCCGCTCCCGCATCGTTAACTCTGGTGTCGCCCAAGGATCTATCCTTGGCACCCTCCTATTTCTCATCTACATCCTGCCTCTCAGCGACATCATTCAAAAACAGGTTCCACATGTACACGGACGACACCTGGCTCTATCTTACCACTACCTGTGTCAACCTCACCGCTGTCTCTAAATTGTCACACTGCTTGTCCAACATCCAGCACTGGATGAGCAGAAATTTCCTCCAACAAAATATTGGGAAGACTGAAACCATTGTCTTCGGTCCCCGCCACAAACTCCATTCCCTAGCCACCAACTCCATCCCTCTCTCTCTCTCTGTCATCAGTCTGAGGCTGAACCAGACTGTTCACAACTTTGGTGTTGTATCTGACCCGGAGATGAGCTTCTGACCACAGACCCGCGCCATCACTGAGACCACCTATTTCCAACTCCATAACGATCGCCCGACTCCACCCGTACTTCAGCTTATCTGCTGCTGAAACCCTCATTCATGCCTGCGTTACCTCTAGACTTGACTATTCCAACACTCTCCTGGCCAGCCTCCCATCTTCCACCCTCCATAAACTTGAGCACATCCAAAACTCTGCTGCCCGTATCCTAACTTGCACCAAATCCCGTTCACCCATTACCCCTGTGCTTACTGACCACCATTACCTCCTGGTTAAGCAACGCCTCGATTTTAAAATGGTTTTCATATCCCTCCATGCCCTCACCCCTCCCTATCTCTAACCTCCTCCAGCCCTACAACCCTCAGATATCTGCGCTCCTCTAATTCTGGCCTCTTACGCATCTCTGATTTTCATCGCTCCACCATTGGCGGCCGTGCCTTCAGCTGTCGAGGTCCTAAGCTCTGAAATTTCCTCCCTAAATCTCTCCTCCTTTAAGATGCTCCTTAAAACCTACCTCTTTGACCAAGCTTTGTCATCTGCCCTAATATCTCTTTATTTGGCTCGGTGTCAAATTTTGTTTGATAACACTCCTGCAAAGCACCGTGGGATGTTTTACTATGTTAAAGGCACTATATAAATGCAAGTTGTTGTTGTTTTTCTGGCCTAAACGCCAGATCATAATCACGTCCATATGTAATGGCCCACAACTCCTCATGCAAGCCCAGTTTTGAACTACTAGATCTGTTCTTAATCTACCCCACTTAGTACAGGTATAGTAGCACATGACACGATGGAGGGCGTCCTCAGTGTAAAGGCGGAACTTGGTCTCCACAAGGACTGTGCAGTGGCAACTCTTACCAATACTGTCATGGATAGACGCATCTGCAACAGGTAGATTGGTGAGGACTGGTCAAGTAGGTTATTCCCATTTGTTGGTTTTCTAACCACGTGTTGCAGGCCCAGTCTGGCAGCTATGTCCTTCAAACTCAGAAAGCTTGGTCAGACGTGGTGTTACTTAGTCACACTTGGTGATGGATATTAAAGTCCACCACCCATAGTATGCAGTGCACAGAAGAGGCCATTCGGCCCATCGTGCCCATGCTGGCTCTTTGGTAGAGCTATCCAATTAGTCCCACTCCCCTGCTCTTTCCCCATAGCCCTGTAATTGTTTTCCATTCAAGTATTTATCCAATTCTCTTTTGAAGGTTACTATTGAATCTGCTTCCACCGTCCTTTCAGGCAGTGCATTCCAAATCACAACAACTCGCGGTGTAAAAAAATATTTCATGTCGCTTCTGGCTCTTTTGCCAATCACCTTTAATCTGTGTCCTCTGGTTACCGACTCTTCTGCCACTGGAAACAGTTTCTCCTTCATGACATTGAACACCTCTATTAAATCTCCCCTTAACCTTCTCTGCTCAGGAGAACCACCCCAACTTCTCCAGTTTCTCCACATAACTGAAGTCCCTCATCCCTGGTACCATTCTAGTAAATCCCTTCCGTACCCTCTCTAAGGCCTTGACATCCTTCCTAAAGTGTAGTGCCCAGAATTGAACACAATACTTGAGCCGAGCCCTAAACCTTTAATTGTCTACATCCCTTTCAATTTCTCCTACACACAATTTTCCACTCCATTATTAGTGTATTCCCTGCGCTTTTCCAAATCTTCATTAAGCTGTGAATAATTATGTAAATAGTCCAACAAATCGGAGTGTTATATAGCACAGCATTCTGGCAAGATTTGCACTAGTTCTTAACTATTTAGTGCACTAAAATTAGCTCCCACATTTCTTGGCTCAATGTACTGCTGAATGAAAAGCACTTGCATCTAAATGTACAAAAATGAGAAGTCGCACAACACCAGGTTATAGTCCAACAGTTTTATTTGAAATCACAAGCTTTCGGAGCTGCTGCTCCTTCGTCAGGTGAAGTAAAGAAATGTACAAACCTGCATGATAAGGAAGTGTGGGTTGTTGACGTTCAGGCCGACTGAACAGAAGAGATCTTGCACTCTGGTGTTGTTTGCATTCACACCATTAATTAGGTACTTGTTTCTCCCACCAATTACCACCTGAAAAATGAATAGTTTTAAATGCCTTGCAATACGAATACAATGATTTCAAAAACACAGCTTTTTTTAAAAAACGGATTGAAGTGCAATTGGTGTAGAAATCTGAAGATCATAAAACTCCTAAAAACCTACATAAGCAACCTCAATCTTTTACATAAGTCACAGTGCAATAGCAACAGAATGGTGAATTCCTCAGACAATCCAACCACTTTCATACCATTTCATCAGATAAACACTAATCAATTCCACTGACAGTCAGGATTAGAAAAATAAGTGATCGGTGTTGTTTAATGAGTTTGTGCAATATCTCATCCTGGAAATTGATTTTAATTAAGACTGCTTGTAAAACACTCTTTGTAAAAATGTATTTATCTTAATGCACTTTTAAGAATGGTTTACATAAAACAGATAAAAAGTTTTAAAAAGTTTGAATTAGAAATATGAACACAAAATAGAAGGTCCAACAAAATCTGAAAAAAATACATTAATATTTTAGGCAGAGACCTTTCATGAGAACTGAAAAAAGACAAGATAGCTCTTTTATAACATTGTCCATATCAAAGAAGAGAGAAAATGGAAGAACAGGTAAAGGTCAAGAGTTAAAAAGAGAAAGCTGCAAATGTTGGAAAACTGAAATTAAAACAAAGTGTTGAAAATACACAGTAGGCTTGTTAATAATCTTTACCATTGCAGCCTTTCAGAACTACAATGGTAAAGATCAAGAGTCAGGTGCGTTAACTACTATTACTAGGGCAGTGTCCTAGGCCCAACCATCTGCAGCTGCTTCATCAATGACCTGCCCTCCATCATAAGGTCAGAAGTGGGGACGTTCACTGATGATTGCAGTGTTTAGTTCCATTCGCAACTCCTCAGATAATGAAGCAGTCCGTGCCCACATCCAGCAAGACCTGGACAACATTCAGGCTTGGGCTGATAAGTGGCAAGTACATTCACGCCACACAAGTGCCAGGCAATGACCACCTCCAACAAGCGAGAGTCTAACCACCTCCCCATGACATTCAATGGCATTACCATCGTCGAATCCCCCACCATCAATATCCTGGAGATCACTATTGGCCAGAAACTTAGCTGGACCAGCCACAGAAATACTATAACTACTGGCGTACCGTAGATGCAGTGTGTACCATCTACAAGATGCAACTCGTCAAGGTTTCTTCGACAGCACCTCCCAAACCAGTGACCTCTGCCACCTAGAAGGACAAGGGCAGCAGGCGAATGGGAACACCATCACCTCCAAGTACCCCTCCAAGTCACACACAATCCTGACTTAGAAGTATATCGCTGATCCTTCATCGTCACTGGGTCACAATCCTGGAACTCCCTCCCTAACAGCACTGTGGGAGTACCTTCACCACACGGATTGCAGCGGTTTAGGAAGGCGGCTCACCACCACCTTCTCAAGGGCAATTAGTGATGGGCAATAAATGCTGGCCTTGCCAGCGATGCCCACATCCTGTGAATGAATTTTAAAAAGCCAGCTAATGGATTTAATAGCCTGTGAACAATGTTCCCTCTAAGCTGCATGGCCGCGCAGCAATCTGCAAGGTCCCACGCAGGCCGCTTACCAGCTTTCCCATCGTAAATACAGTGCATGCGCAGAAATTTAAAGGGACCGCGCATTAAAAGAAACAGGCCGCGCAGAACAAAGCGCAGCTTACAGGGGACATAGTCTGTGAACAGACTTTTTTTTCCAAAAAAGCTGAAAGAGGTTAAAAAGCCATGGAAGATATATAATGGTCATCTGAGAAAAGGCAATAGAAAGTGTAGAAAGCTCCATAAACGAAAGGAAACAAGGTGGTACGTGAATAGGAGAAACTGACAGGGAAGTGCAGAGAAGGGTGAATATAGGAACAGGAGTAGGCCATTCAGCCGCTTGAGCCTGTTCTACCATTCAATGAGAACATGGCTATCTGTATCCTAACTCCATCCACCCGCCTTGGCGCCATACCGCTTAATACTCTTGGCTAGCAAAAGTCTATCGCTCTCAGATTTAAAATGATTAATTGAGCTAACATCTACTCCTTTTTGTGGGAGAAAGTTCAACACTTCTACCACCGTGTGTGTGAAGAAGTGTTTCCTAACTTTTCTCCTGAATGGCCTGGCTCTGATTTTAAAGGTTATGTCCCCTTGTCCTAGACTCCCCCCACCAGCAGAAACAGTTTCTCTCTGTCTACCCCATCAATTCCTTTCAAAATCCTAAAAACCTCAATCAAATCACTCCCTTCTACATTCCATGGAAGTTCTCCCAGCATTCTGGCCAACATTTGCCCCTCAAGCAACATCACCAAAACAGATTATCTGGTCATTTAACTCATTAATGTTTATGGGATCTCACTTTCCCCAATATGGCTGCCACATTTTTCTACATTACAACAGTGACCTACGTTCCCTTTAAGTTGCGCGGCCATGCTCCAGGGGTCTCGCACAGCCGGCTTGCCCGCTTTTAAATAGAAAAACCACGCAAGTGCGGCATTTTGAATGGGCTACGCAGCCCAAAAACAATTACAGGGAACATTGACATTGACTACATTCAAAAGTACTTAATTGGCTGTAAAGTGCTTTGGGACACCCCAAGGTTGTGAAACGCACTATATAAATATATGTTCTTTCTTTCCTAGAGGTGGAAGTAACAGAAGGCTGGAGTTGCTAACGTCAAAGTTCACAGAGCTGCTGACTGTCCTGAAGGAAAACCAGTTTCTGTTCCTGACATTTGCCTTGTACAAGGCTGGAGCACTGCGTGAGATCAAACGTGGAAACGTCAGAGTGGGAATGGAAGGGAGAAAAATAATCATAATATGGATTAGGCAGAGTCAACATGGTTTTATGAAAGGGAAATTGTGTTTGACAAATTAATTAGAGTTTTTGAGGATGTAACGAGCAGGGTAGATAAAGGGGAACCAGTGGATGTAGTATATTTGGATTTCCAAAAGGCATTCGATAAGGTGCCACACAAAAGGTTGTTACGTAAGATAAGGGCTCATGGGGTTGGGGGTAATATATTAGCATGAATCGAGGATTGGTTAACAGACAGAAAACAGAGAGTAGGGACAAACAGGTCATTTTCAGGTTGGCAGACTGTTACGAGTGGGGTGCCGCAAGGATCAGTGCTTGGGCCTCAGCTATTTACAATTTATAATAATGACTTAGATGAAGGGACCCAGTGTAATGTATCCATGCTTGCTGACGATACAAAGCTAGGTGGGAAAGTAAGCTGTGAGGACATAAAGAGCCTGCAAAGGGATATAGACGGGTTAAGGTGAGTGGGCAATAAGGTGGCAGATGGAGTATAATATGGGGAAATGTGAGGTTATTCACTTTGGTAGGAAGAATAGAAAAACAGCATTTTTTTTAAATGGAGAGAAACTATTAAATGTTGGTGTTCAGAGATAATTAGGTGTCCTCATACATGTGAGTTAGCATGCAGGTACAGCAAGCAATTAGGAAGGCAAATGGCATGTTGGCCTTTATTGCAAGGGGGTTGGAGTACAAGAGTAAGGAAGTCTTGCTACAACTGTACAGGGCTTTGGTGAGACCACACCTGGAGTACTGTGCAGTTTTGGTCTCCTTATCTGAGGAAGAGTATATTTAGAGGCGGTACAACGAAGGCTCAATAGATTGATCCCTGGGATGAGAGGGCTGTCCTATGAGGAGAGATTGAGTAGACTGGGTCTATACTCTATGGAGTTTAGAAGAGGGAGGTGCTCTCATTGAAACATAAGATTTTGAGGGGGATTGACAGGGTAGATGCTGAGAGATTGTTTCCCCTGGCTGGAGTGTCTAGAATTAGGGGGCATAGTCTCAGGATAAGGGGTCGGCCATTTAAGACTGAGATGAGGAGGCATTTCTTTACTCAGAGGGTTGTGAATCTTTGGAATTCTCTACCCCAAGGGGCTGTGGATGCTGAATTGTTGAGTATATTCAAGACTGAGATAGATAGATTTTTGGACTCTAGGGGAAATAAGGGATATGGAAATCAGTCGAGAAAGTGGAGTTGAGGTAGAAGATCAGCCATGATCTTATTGAATGGCGGAGCAGGTTCGAGGGGCCGTATGGCCGACTCCTAATTCTTACGTCCGTATGTTCATAAATCTATCATTATCTTTCAGACCCAAGATGAAGAACTTAATTCTCCAGCTGTAAAATACAAGGTGAAACAGTCCTAAATAGTTTATCAACTCTAATACATATTTGATTCCCTTTGTTCTTGGTTGATTTTCAAAATGGGACAGATAGTGCATCTTGGACAGTCTTTCTCCAGTTATTAAAGTCCATCCAGACAGGGGCTGGAGACTCTATGGGTCCAATGAAACCATCTGTATTAGTTATGTTACGGATTCTGATTGGGGGCTAGTGCTCCTGAGGGGATTAGGAAAGGGTTGCATGGTTTGTTATTTTTCTTGTATCGATGCAATATAGGTCAAATTCTGTGAACTGCAATCTGCTATATTGTCTACTGCTACTTTTAATAAACTGGTTTCATAGTTTGTAGCCTAAAAAATGTTGAGTGTTTATTCCGTCACTTTCTCCCAAGTCTAGCTCACGAGACAGCTCCTGACATATCCAGTAAGCTAACTACAGTACAAGCATTTCTGTTCTACTCCTGGGTTTGCTACATTACCCAATATTGTGCACGGTCACACTTTGGTTCATAGATCGCAAAGATTTGCGGGTGCAGTCTGCAACACTAAACACAACAGAAATGTGAGAATAAAATCAAAATTTTTTTTTTAATTCGTTCATGGGATGTGGGCGTCACTGGCAAGGCCAGCATTTATTGCCCATCCCTAATTGCCCTCGAGAAGGGGGTGGTGAGCCACCCTCTTGAACCGCTGCAGTCTGTGTGGTGAAGGTACTCCCACAGTGCTGTTAGGGAGGGGGTTCCAGGATTTTGACCCAGCGACAATGAAGAAATGGCGATATATTTCCAAGTCAGGGTGGTGTGCGACTTGGAGGGGAACTTGGAGGTGGTGGTGTTTCCATGCACCTGCTGCCCTTGTCCTTCTAGGGGGAAGAGGTCGCGAGTTTGGGAGGTTCTGCCAAAGAAGCCTTGGCAAGTTGCTGCAGTGCATCCTGTAGATGGTACACACTGCAGTCATGGAACGTCGGTGGTGGAGGGAGTGAATGTTTAAGGTGGTAGATGGGGTGCCAATCATGCGGGCTGATTTGTCCTGAATGGTGTCGAGCTTCTTGAGTGTTGTTGGAGCTGCACTCATCCAGGCAAGTGGCGAGTATTCCATCACAATCCTTACTTGTGCCTTGCAGATGGTGGAAAGGCTTTGGGGAGTCAGGAGGAGGTGAGACACTCTCCACAGAATACCTAGCCTCTGACCTGCTCTTGTTCCCACAGTATTTATGTGGATGGTCCAGTTAAGTTTCTGATCAATGGTGACCTCCAGGATGTTGATGGTGGGGGATTCGGCAATGGTAATGCCGTTGAATATCAAGGGGCAGTGGTTAGAGGCTCGCTTGTTGGAGATAGTCATTGCCAGGCACTTGTGTGGCGCAAATGTTACTTGCCGCTTATCAGCCCAAGCCTGAACACCGTCCAGGTCTTTTGCATGCGGGTATGGACTGCTTCATTATTTGAGGAGTTGTGAATGGCACTGAAAACTGTGCAGTCATCAGCGAACATCCCCATTTCTGACCTTATGTTGGAGGGAAGGTCATTGATGAAGCAGCTGAAGATGGTTGGGCCTAGGACACTGCCCTGAGGAACTCCTGCAGCGATGTCCTGAGGCTGTGATGATTGACCTTCAATCACCACAACCATCTTCCTTTGTGTTAGGTACGACTCCAGACAGTGGCGAGTTTCTCCCCCCCGATTCCCATTGACTTCAGTTTTACTGGGGCTCCTTGATGCCACACTCGGTCAAATGCTGCCTTGATGTCAAGGGCAGTCACTCTCACCTCACCTCTGGAATTCAACTCCTTTGTCCATGTTTGGACCAAGGCTGTAATGAGGTCAGGAGCCGGCCCTCTAAGTCTCTTGCAATCCTAGTCATAGGTGAAAACAAGTACAGTTATATTTGCATTTGCGTCCTCTTGCAGCACTGCTGCCAATAGCAACCCTGACTTCACAGCAGTGCTGTATGGCAACACTACTGCTTCAGGAGACAGCAAAACTAACCGAGAGAGGTGGTTTCTGCCACTACCTCAAGGCCGTGGTGCTCTTAGTAGCAAATATAAATACTTCCTCTGGAAGCAGAAGTTGCCATCTTTCTGGTCACAGATGCCCCAATTGTTGGCTTGTATGCATCTTCCCCGACCTACAGGGAAGGTCCAGCAGCCAGATATTAAGTTGAGAACTACAACTTGTGCACAATTATTTATTGCACCAGTGCTACAGAATCCACCCCACGATGCAGAACAGGGATTCAAGGGCCTAAAAGGGAATGGGAGGTGAGGGGAAAGAAGAGGAAAGAGAGGACGAAGGGGATGTTCCACCGAAATCTTCCTAACAACTCAATGTTTAACCTCCCATAGTTACCTAAACAAAATAATCTTTAAATAAAACTCACTAAGTTTTCATTTTAGCAATGTGGAATTTTAAATAGAACAACATTGAAAAAGTACCTGTCTTGAGACTGTAATTTCATCATGTGTCTCAAAGCCCAGAGGACTTTGCTTTTTGTCAAAGTTGTCAAAGGTAATTGAAACAGTGGCTTTTGTAATCCCTGCTTGTCCATTTTTGTAGACCAAATCCTGAAGGTTGGAGGCTCGCACCTAATAACAGAAAACAAAAAAGGTATGTCAATGAAAGTTTCAGCATCAACACCTTTTCAAAATTAAAAACACTTTATTTGAATTTTATATAGCTATCTGATTAAACAGCAGTTTAATTAGTACTCAAATTAACTCACTCAGTCAATGACATTGGTTTCCATAAAACCTGTTGATTACCACTCAAATAATTTCTAAAATCACTATACACCGAACAAACATACAGTAGACACATAAACCTCTTAATAAACTTAAACTTACTGCAAGATCATTCCCTTTATCCCTTGCTGTGAAAAGTGGCATTACGTTTCCATTTCGAGGACACCAGTTACTTTTAGAAAGCATCTGATAAGATTCTACACAACAAAATAAAAACATCCCAAGGCGCTTCACAGGACACAATTTGACACCAAACCACATAAGGAGATATTGGGACAGGTGAGTTAAAGCTTGGTCAAAGAGGTAGGTTTTTAAGGAGCGTCTTAAAGGAGGAAAAAGGGGTAGAGAGGCAGAGAGGTTTAGAGAGAGAATTCCAGAGCTTAGGGCCTAGGCCAATGGCAGGGCAATGGATATCAGGGTTGCAGAAGAGGCCAGAATTGGACGAACGCAGAGTTCTCGGAAGGTTGTAAGGCTAGAAGAGGTTACAGATAGGGAGATGCAAGGCTGTGGAGGAATTTGCACACAAGGTTGAGAACTTTAAATTTGGACCAGGAGCCAAAGTAAGTCAGTGAACATAGGGGTTTATGGGCAATGTTCCCTCTCATTTCTTTTCCTGCGCGGGCCCTTTAAATTTGCTGTGCGGCCACGCACACGCAGTATCTGTTTCAGCTTCAGCGCTGGTGAGAAGCCTGCGCGGGACCTCACAATTGGGCGGAGGCATGGGTGGAGACGGATGATATTACGGAGGTGGAAATAGGCTGTCTTGGTGATGGGAGCATATGGGGTCGGAAGCTCAGCTCAGGATCAAATAGGATGCCGAGGTTGGCGAACAGTCTGGTTTAGCCTCAGACAGTGGCCAGGGAGTGGGATGGAATAAGTGGCTAGGGAACAGAGTTTCTGGTGGGGGGCCGAAAGCAATGGTTTCAGTCTTCCCAATATTTAATTGGGAGGAAATTTCTGCTCATCCAGTACTGGATGTCAGACAAACAGAGTGACAAATCAGATGCAATGGAGGGCTTGAGAGAGATAGTGGTGAGGTAGAGTTGGATGTTATCAGCATATATGTGGAATCTTGCGTGTTTTCGGATGATGTTGCACAAGATTTTTTTTTTTTTTAAAACACACACACACCGTGGGTACAAATTGTAAACTATAAGCTCAAAACACTGGTGAAAATACTAGACTCCCACGTAATAAAACAATCTAACTTATTGTATCACCATAAAGCAGTGGTTCTGGTCATAGGCCTATCTCCAGGGCTGTTTGAGTTGCTGGTGATTATAATGAAAGGTCATCGACTGGCAACGTTAACTCTGCTCCTCTCTCCACAGATACTGCCTCACCTGCTGAGCATTTCAGCATTTTCTGTTTATAGTGAACTGGCTGCTTTTTTGGAACTGCTGGTCAAGTTTTGAGAGTTTTGTAGGCTGGTATGTATAATAATTAGGAAATATAACTAGTGGACCAATGCAGGGTATAATATTCATACAACCTTATTTAGTTTAAATATTTAGACTTTTATTTTATTTATACTTCAGTTACGTGGCGAGACCAGAGAAGCTGGTGTAGTTCTCCTTCGAGCAGAGATGATAAAGGGGAGATTTAATAGAGGTGTTCAAAATCATGAAGGGTTTTGACAGAGTATACAAGGAGAAACTATTTCCAGTGGCAGAAGGGGACACAGAATTAAGTTATTGACAAAAGAACCAGGGGCAAAATGAGGGGTAAAAAACTTACGCAGCAAGTTGTTGTAATCTGGAATGCACTGCCTGAAAGGGTGGTGGAAGCAGATTCAACAATAACTTTCAAGAGGATAAGTACTTGATGGGGGAAAATTTTGCAGGGCTATGGGGAAAGAGCAGGGGGAGTAGGACTAATTGAATAGCTCTTTCAAAGAGCCAGCACAGGCATGATGGACCAAATGGCCTCCTTCTGTGCTGTATGATTCTATGATGAATGCAGCAAGTGGGAGCTTCTTTATTTATAACCAGCTGCTTTCCGAGTTGGAAGGCTGGTTGCAGTGATGCAGAGTTCAACACCGCCCGCTTTCTCCTCCGCGGACTTGTCCGCGCCCGGGTAACCCTGGAGAAGGAGCATGCAGTGTTCGCCGGTACGCTTGAGGTCAGTGGGCACCGCTGGGATTCATGGCATAGTTGACACTAGGTAATAAGATTATTCTTCAAGTTTTAAAAGTTTCCTTTGGTTTTATGGTCAAGTTCTTTATTAGTTGTGCTTGCTTTAAAGTGTTGGGGGGGTCTTTTGTTTTGGTTGATGACACTGGGGGGGGGGGCTGGGGGCAAGCTTGTGTCGCCTTTATGGGTTTGTTTTTTTAAAGTACCGCCCACCAGCTCTCAAAACAGCTGCATGCATCCCATGGCTGAGGGGGATGGGGTCTCTTTGGCTGCCTGCCTCCCTTCCACAACCTTGTCCGCACCCGGTGGCCCTGGAGAATTGTGCGCCATGTCCACTGGTACGCTTGACCTCTGGGCACCGCAGGGACTGGAGGGAATAGTCAACACGAAGTGTAACATTTAATGTTATAAGTTTTGTCAGATAAGTCACCAATAAATCCAATAGGGAATTCAGGAGAAACTTCTTTAGCCAGAGTGGTCAGAATGTGGAACTCGTTATCACAGGGAGTGGTTGAGGCAAATAGCATAGATGCATTTCAAGAGAACATGAGATAAACACAAGGGAGAAAGGAGTAGAAGGTTATTCTGATAGGGTAAGAAGAAGAGTGGGAGGAGGCTCGTGTGGCACAAACTCTGTAACAGACGAGCTGGGCCGAATGGCCTGTTTCTGTGCTAAACTACATGTAAATGCAAGTTCTTTTACATAGAATATTACAAAGTAGTTACAGCACAGAGACAGGCCATTCGGCCCAACTGGTCTATGCCAGCGTTTTATTGTTCCCAGACTTTTATTATTCCAAAAATAATGAAAAGGGGGGGAGGGGTCACTGACCTGGGACAGGGTGCTGAGGGTTGGGGGCGCTGACCTGGGACAGGGTGCTGGGGGTTGGTGATGGGGAGGGGGCACTGACCTGGGACAGGGTGCTGGGGAAGGGGAAGTGACCTGGGACAGGGTGCTGGGGGTTGGGGTTGGGGATGGGGCACTGACCTGGGACAGGGTGCTGGGGGTTGGGGTTGGGGTTGGGGATGGGGAGGGG
This sequence comes from Squalus acanthias, assembly GCA_030390025.1. Lineage (NCBI taxonomy): Eukaryota > Metazoa > Chordata > Chondrichthyes > Squaliformes > Squalidae > Squalus > Squalus acanthias. Next base: position 125,697,493 of record CM059425.1, on the reverse strand, counting down.
GCACTGACCTGGGACAGGGTGCTGGGGAAGGGGAGGGGGCACTGACCTGGGACAGGGTGCTGGGGAAGGGGAGGGGGCACTGACCTGGGACAGGGTGCTGGGGGTTGGGGAAGGGGAGAGGGCACTGTCCTGGGACAGGGTGCTGGGGGTTGGTGATGGGGAGGGGGCACTGACCTGGGACAGGGTGCTGGGGAAGGGGAGGGGGTGCTGGGGAAGGGGAGAGGGCACTGACCTGGGACAGGGTGCTGGGGAAGGGGAGGGGGCACTGACCTGGGACAGGGTGCTGGGGGTTGGTGATGGGGAGGGGGCACTGACCTGGGACAGAGTGCTGGGGAAGGGGAGAGGCACTGACCTGGGACAGGTTGCTGATCCCCAGCAGGAAGCAGATGGAGTCCAAGATGTTGGATTTGCCGCTGCCGTTCAGACCGGTAATGGCGTTAAAGAGCGGGTCGAAGCCGTTGATTTCTGTTCTCTGCGCGTAAGACTTGAAGCCGTCGATGATGATGGACTTGACATACATCTTTCTTTCTGTTATTTATTTAATATGCCACGCTTTATTTTCAATCTGCCGGGAGCCTGACCCACCGCTCGCGCTCCAGCCGTCGCTTTGAATTTTGGCGCCAATCACCGGCCGTTAGTTCAAAGTGTCAGCCCCCCAGCTGTACACTTATTGTATCCGTGTATGTATATATTTAAAACTTTTAATGCAACGTTCGGGAATTGTTGCACTTTCAGCGGACTTGTATTATTCTAAAATAATGAAATATTTTCCTGTTTCAGGCAAATCCTGCGCCGACCTCCACACAGGGGCCTCGGACCAAGTGGCATGACGTCACGGATAAGGGGCGGATCCTGTGGTCGTGACGTCAACTTATTTAGTCTGAGGACCCGCTGGGCGTTGGGAGCTGTTCTTAAAGGGGCCGTTGGTGTGAACGTGTTACCTGGAATAGTGCATAGAATTTACAGCGTAGAAACAGGTCATTCGGCCCACTTTAATTCTCAGCTCCACTTCCACTCTGACTTCGGCCTCTTACACTGTTCCAACATATAAGCTCGAGGAACATCACCTCATCTTTCGATTAGGCACTTTACATCCTTCTGGACTCAATATCGAGTTCAACAATTTCAGACCATAATCTCTGCCCCCATTTTTTCGTAGGACAGCTGGTGATGATTCAGCCATTCTCATTTACCCCTCTTCTAGACCCATCTTTTGTTTCTTTACTTCTCCCGTTACCATCTCCTTTTGCTTTGTACAATCATACCTTTTATCATTTAATCACTCCTGCCTTCCATCCTATCACAGACCTTCCCTTTTGTTCTTTCCTCCCCTCCCCCTTTCCCTATCCCTGCATTTGCTTAAAATCTGTTACATCTCTAATTTTTTCCAGTTCTGACGAAAGGTCATCGACCTGAAACGTTAACCCTGTTTCTCTCTCCACAGATGCTGCCTTGACCTGCTGAGTGTTTCCAGTACTTTCTGTTTTTATTTCAGCATATCCTCCTTCTCCTTTCTCGCTCATGTGTTTATCTAGCTTCCCTTTAAATGCATCTATGCCATTTGCCTCAACTACTCCCTGTGGTAGCGAGTTCCACATTCTAACCACTCTCTGGGTAAAGACTTTTCTCCTGAATTCCTTATTGGATTTATTAGTGACTATCTTATATTTATGACCTCTAGTTTTAGACTTCCCCCCACAAGTAAAACATCCTACATCTATATCTACATGCACAGAATGTATGCACAGCCTTCTAAGAGTAATAGACTTCTCTCAATCTCCTGCACTGTCCAGCAGACCTTGATTTGCACTTGTCCTGCCATGACCCACAAAGGAATTATCTCGGACAATTTGGGCCATGAAAGAAAGAACTTGCATTTATATAGTGCCTTTAACGCAGTAAAACGTTCCAAGGCGATTCACATAAGTGGTTTTGGCACCGTGCTACATAAGGAAATATTAGGGCAGATGATCAAAAGCTGGTCAAAAAGGTAGGTTTTAGGGAGCATCTTAAAGGAGGAGACAGAGGTACAGAGACGGCGAGGATTAGGGAGGGAATTCCAGACCTTAGAGTCTAGCATATCCCAACGTGCTTCACAGTCAATGAAGGACTTTTTGAAGTGTAGTCTTGTTGTAATGTAGGGAAACACGGCAGCCAATTTAAATATAGCTGGGTCCCACAAACAGCAATATGATAATGACCAGATAATCTGTTTTAGTAATAAATATTGGCCAGGACACCTAGGAGAACTCCCATGCACTTCTTCAAAATAATGTCATGGGATCTTTTACGTCAACCTGGGAGGGCAGATGGGGCCTCGGTTTAACATCTCATCCGAAAGGGTGGATTCAGGGCACTGAGCAAGGATCCTGGGTTAGGTGGGACGATTGGCTAGGGTTACCATTTATCAACCCTCCAGGATTGTCCTGGAGTCTCCAGGAATTAAAGATGAATCTCCTGGACGCTGCTGTGTTACTGTCACTCTCTCCCATAGCTAATGGACTGCAGTTTGGAGGCACGATGCACCAAACCCTGAACATCCTGATGAACTCATCCCTGGGATTGGGCGTGGTGTCACTGTCCATGACTGCAAGTGGCCGGGACTCCCACTCCTCGCTCTTCCAGGGATGAAGCAGGGACCCCGGAATTCACAGCCACTTGCCTTCATGTGTCATAGGTCTATATTCAGAGCTGCTTTTGAGTTGCCAGCTTTTTGGTAGCTTTTGCTAGTCTTTTCTGGTTGGCATACATGAGAGTTTATTGGTCCGGAAGTGAAAATACTAGGAATTCAAAAACAAAGCTTTCATAAGACAGGTATATATTACATAGATTGATAACAATCACCTAGAATCATAGAATTATTACAGCACAGAAGGAGGCCATTCTGCCCGTCGAGCCCGTACCTGCTCTCTGCAAGAGCACTTCAGCTAGTCTCACTCCCCCGCCCTTTCCCCGTAGCCCTGCAAATTTTTTTTCCTTCAGGTACTTATCAATTCCCTTTTGAAAGCCACGATTGAATCTGCCTCCACCACCCTTTCAGGCAGAGCATTCCAGATCCTAACCACTCGCTGCGTAAAAACGTTTTTCCTCATGTCGCCTTTGGTTCTTTTGCCAATCACCTTAAATCTGTGTCCTCTGGTTCTCAACCCTTCTGCCAATGGGAACAGTTTCTTTCTATCTACTCTGTCTAGACCCCTCATGATTTTGAATACCTCTATCAAACCTCCTCTCAGCCTTCTCTGCTCTAAGGAGAACAACCCCAGCTTCTCTAGTCTATCCACGTAACTGAAGTCCCTCATCCCTGGAATCATTCTCGTAAATCTTTTCTACACCCTCTCTAAGGCCTTGACATCCTTCCTAAAGTGTGGTACCCAGAATTGGGCACAATACTCCAGTTGAGGCCAAACCAGTGTTTTATAAAGGTTCATCATAACTTCCTTGCTTTTGTACTCTATGCTTCTATTTATGAAGCCCAGTATCCCGTATGCTTTTTTAACCGCTTTCTTCATCTGCCCTGCCACCTTCAACGATTTGTGCACATATAACCCCCAGGTGTCTCTGTTCATGCACCCCCTTTAGGATTGTATCCTTTAGTTTATATTGCCTCTCCTCGTTCTTCCTACCAAAATGTATCACTTTGCACTTTTCTGCGTTAAATTTCATCTGCCACATGTCCGCCCATTTCACCAGCCTCTCTATGTCTTCCTGAAGTCTATCGCTATCCTCCTCACTGTTCACTATACTTCCAAGTTTTGTGTCATCTGCAAATTTTGAAATTCTGCTCTGTACTCCCAAGTCCAAGTCATTAATATATATCAAGAAAAGCAGTGGTCCTAGTACCAACCCCTGGGGAACACCACTGTATACCTTCCTCCAGTCCGAAAAACAACCGTTCACTACTACTCTCTGTTTCCTGTCACTTAGCCAATTTTGTATCCATGCTGCCTCTGTCCCTTTTATTCCATGGGCTTCAACTTTGCTGTCAAGCCTATTATGTGGCACTTTATCAAAAGCCTTTTGGAAGTTCATGTACTCCACATCAACCGCAATGCCCTCATCAACCCTCTCTGTTACCTCATCAAAAAACTCGATCAAGTTAGTTAAACACGATTTGCCTTCAACAAATCCATGCTGGCTTTTCTAAATTAATCCACACTTGTCCAAGTGACTGTTAACTTTGTCCCTGATTATCATTTCTAAAAGCTTTCCCACTACTGAGGTTAAACTGACTGGCCTGTAGTTGCTGGGTTTATCTTTACACCCTTTTTTGAACAAGGGTGTAACATTTGCAATTCTCCAGTCCTCTGGCACCGTTCCTGTATCTAAGAAGGATTGGAAGGTTATGGCCAGTATTTCCGCAATTTCTTCCTTCACTTCCCTCAGCATCCTAGGATGCTTCCCATCTGGTCCTGGTGACTTATCTACTTTAAGTTCAGACAGCCTTTGTAGTACCTCCTCTTTATCAATTTTTATCTCATCCAGTATCTCCACTACCTCCTCTTTGGCAGCATTTTCTTCCTTGGTGAAGACAGATGCAAAGTACTCATTTAGCACCTCAGCCTCCATGCGTAGGTCTCCTTTTGGTCCCTAATCGGTCCCACCCCTCCTCTTACTACCCATTTATAATTTATATGCCTAAATATAAATCTTTAATAAATCCCTGTAACCCTCCTCAAAGAGAAAGATTTTGGAGAGAAAGAAGGGAATGAATTGAGCAAGTAAGAAGAGGTGACTGATGGGCCACCTCCCTGGATAATTCAGTGTGCAATTTGAAACCACTGACTGAACTGTAAACGGGGATAAGAGGGGTGGCAGCTTGCAAGTTCTAACAACATGTCCGTCGTGACTGAGGCAAAAGCAATCTTTTAAAATTAAGGGAAGCTGTTGCTCTCCCTACATTGGTGTCTATGATCTACATTACAACTGCAGCACAGAATATCTTATGGAAGACTGAAAAACTGATAACAAGTAAAGCCATTCTATGGGGGGAACTGCAGATGACGTTGAATTGGATTTATGTTCTCGAAATTACATTTTCAAAAGGCTGAAGCCAATAAATCCTGATATGTGTGCACTGGGATGTTCATGGCACCTTATACATTTGTGTGCAGAGGATGTGGCACACTAGTGGGAATTTTCTTATATATCTACAGTCACATTTTGGGATTCCTATCTATTTTACCTGGAAGCGAATCTTGGCTTCAGGCACAATATGGTTTTGATAGGAATCTGAATCCAAGATTGTAATATTTTACAAATACGCAAAGTGCCAGCACCCTTTTTTAACAGAGAAAAGGGCTGGCACACTTGCCACAATTGGTTCTCTTGAATAGAATGGCCAGTTGTCAAAACTGTTATCTTTATGATATTGATGCAAATAGACAAGTCGTTAATGCATTCAAATGATCCTAGCATGAGTTCACATCAGTCTGTTGAAATAACTGCCTTACCAACTGGAATATTGGCCATTTATCTCAAAGGGGCTGGAATACAAAGGGTTAACAGAAGAACAGCAGAAGGAAGTTGAAGTTAGGTTACAGTTATATAAAGCTCTGGTTAGAAAGAAATACTTGCATTTATATAGTGCCTTTCGTGACCTCAGGACATCCCAAAGCACTTTACAGCCAATGAAGTACTTTTGAAGTGTATTCACTGTTGTAGTATAGGAAATGCGACAGCCAGTTTGTGCACAGCAAGCTCTCACAAACAGCAATGTGACAATGACCAGGTAATCTGTTTTAGTGATGTTGATTGAAGGATAAATATTGGCCTGGATAACTCCCTTGCTCTTCTTCAAAATAGTCCCATGGGATCTTTTACATCCAGCTGAGAGAGTAGATGGGACCTCTGTTTAACATCTCATCCGAAAGATGCCACTTCTGACTCCCTCAGTACTGCACTGGAGTGTCAGCCTAGATTTTTGTGCTCAAGTAACTGGAGTGGGACTTGAACCCACAACTTTCTGACCCAGAGGCTAGAGTTAGACCCCACCTGGATTACTGCATTCAGTTCTGGGCACCGCACCTCAAGAAGGATACATTGGCCTTGGAGGGCATGCAGCTCAGATTCACCCCAATTCTCTCTCTTAGGCAATCCCTTGGAACCGAGAATGACTTGCTTCCACATTAAAAATGAGTTCTCAGGTGACTGATGAGTCCAATGCGGGACCTACAGTCTCTGTCACAGGTGGGGCAGACGGTGGTTGAAGGGGCGGCTGGGTGGAGTGCTTGGGTTGGCGTGCGCTGCTTGCGCTTGGCTTCTGCTTGCTCCCGGTGAAGAGACTCGAGGTGTTCAGCGCCTTCCCGGATGCTTCTCCTCCACTTTGTGCAGTCTTGGGCCAGGGATTCCCAGGTGTCAGTGGGGATGTTGCACTTTTTCAAGGAGGCTTTGAGGGTGTCCTTGAAGCGCTTCCTCTGCCCACCTGGGACTCTCTTGCCGTGTCGGAGCTCCGAGTAGAGCGCTTGTTTTGGGAGTCTCATATCGGGCATGCGGACGATGTGACCCGTCCATCGGAGCTGATCGAGCGTGGTCAAAGCTTTGATGCTGGGGATGTTGGCCTGAGCGAGAACACTGGCGTTGGTGCGCCTATCATGCCAATGGATTTGCAGGATCTTGCGGAGGCAGCGTTGGTGGTACCTCTCCAGTGCTTTGAGCTGCCTGCTGTACATGGTCCATGTCTCTGAGACATACAGCAGGGCGGGTATCACTGCTGCTCTGTAGACCATGAGCTTAGTGCCGGATTTGAGGTCCTGGTCTTCAAACACTCTCTTCCTCAGGCGACCGAAGGCTGCACTGGCACACTGAAGCCGGTGTTGGACTTCGTCATTGACGTCTGCCCTTGTTGACAGTAGGCTCCCGAGGTATGGAAAGTGGTCCACGTTGTCCAAGGCTTTGTCATGGATTTTGATAATCGGGGGGCAGTACTGTGTGGCAGGGGCAGGATGGTAGAGGACCTTTGTCTTATGGATGTTTAGTGTAAGGCCCATGCTCTCGTATGCTTCGGTGAAGGTGTTGACGATGGTTTGGAGTTCGACCTCCGAGTGAGCACAGACGCAAGCGTCGTCTGCATACTGTAATTCGACGACAGAGGATGGGACGACATTGGATCTGGAGTGGAGGCGACGGAGGTTAAACAGTTTTCCGTTTGTTCTGTAAATTAGCTCCCTCCAGCGGGGAACTTACTGAGGGTGAGATGGAGCATTGCAACAAGGAAGATTGAGAAGAGCGTTGGTGCGATGACAATTATACTGGGGCTAAAAGGGTTAAATTATGAGGACAGGTTGCATAGACTAGGCTTGTATTTCCTTGCATATAGAAGATTAAGAGGTGATCTAATTCAGGTGTTTAAGATGATGAAAGGAGTTTATAAAGGTAGATATAGAGAAAAACTATTTCCTCTGATAGACTCCAGAACACGGGGGCATCACCTTAAAATTAGAGTTAGACCGCTCAGGGGTGATGTCAGGAAGCATTTCTTCACACAAAGAGTAGTGGAAATCTGGAACTCTTTTCCTCAAAATGCTGTTGAGGCTGGGGGTCAATTGAACATTTCAAAACTGAGATTGATAGATTTTTGTTCGGCAAGGGTATTAAGGCGAGTAGATGGAGTTAAGACAAAGATCAGCCATGATCTTATTGAATGGCAAACAGACTCAAGGGGGTGAATAGCCTACTCCTGCTCCTATGACTTCAGTAGGGGTCTGGCAGAAAACTACACCTTGAAGGGTGATACCTGGTTTTATTGGCAGCATTACTAGCCAATCCCTGAATAGGGAGTCAGAGATCAACCATTCAGCTTCCTATCCAGGTAGGGAACAATAAAGAAGAGTGAAACATGTGGTCTGGGTCAGTTCATAGGGTTGCCAACCCTTCAGGATTGTCTTGGAATCTCCAGGAATGAAAGATTAATCTCCTGGACACTGATGCGAGCAACACCCAGGAGAAAAATCATTGGGGCATTCCAAAAAATTGTGTGCTTTTCCATTTTTTTTTAACACTTTCGTTCTTGGAGGAGCACAGCTGGAGGCAACATGCAAGTTTGCGATATCTAATTTATATTGTAACTGGGGTTCATTGTTCATCCTTTGGGTCATGCTATCAAATGTCTAGTTATCGAGCATTAAAGGTAAAAACTCCTGATATTAACGGAGATGGGATCTATTTCTGTGAGAAACTGGTGACTCTGAACTTGTGAATATATCTACAACAGACCTGAAATTTTAAATATTATTGCATCAAGTACTGTGTGAGTAGACAGGTCAAGGGTTTTTGCAGTATTCTGTAAAATGAAATTCAAGAATCATGCAGGGTCGAGACAGAGTAGATAGAGAGAAACTGTTCTCATTGGCAGAAGGGTCAAGAACCAGAGGACACAGATTTAAGGTGATTGGCAGAATATCCAAAGGCGACATGAGGAAAAACTGTTTTACACAGCGAGTGGTTAGGATCTGGAATGCACTGCCTGAAAGGGTGGTGGAGGCAGATTCAATTGTGGTTTTAAAAGGGAATTAGATAAGTACCTGAAGGAAAAAAAATTGCAGGGCTACGGAGATAGGGCGGGGGATTGGGACTAGCTGAAGTGCTCTTGCAGAGAGCCGGCACGGGCTCGACGGGCCGAATGGCCTCCTACTGTGCTGTAACGATTCTATGATTCTAAGAAAGACTTGAAGTAATGTAGCATTAAAAGCCTCAGGCTGTGCACTAAAACAATGTTCTCAAATGAAAACCTCAAGTGCAATGCCAAGACTAGCAAAAATTAGCACAAATTTTACATGACCCCCAAGATGAGCTGCAAAACTTTATTCTAGATACAACTGCCACAGTATTAAACATCTTCAGGATATTCGAAGTGCATAACACTCCCCTGATTTACAAGGACCATGACAGCATTATAGACGTAGTGAAATACCTCATACTGAGGCTTGTTACTACTGAATCCACTAGTGTACACTACTATATATCCCCTTTCTTCTGATGAAAGGTCATCGACCTGAAACGTTAACTCTCTTTCTCTTTCTCTTTCTCTCTTTCTCTCTCCACGGATGCTGCCTGGCCTGCTGAGTTTTTCCAGCGTTTTCTGTTGTTATTTCAGATTTCCAGCATCCGCAGTATTTTGCTATCGTATATATCCCCTTTGATACTCGAGTGCTGTTTGATAATTAGTGACTTTCTGTTGGGCTCCAGAAAAAAGTCATAGAATCATAGAACGATACAGCACAGAGGGAGGCCCATCGTGCCTGTGCTGGCTCTTTGAAAGAGCTCTCAAACTAGTCCCATTCTCCTGCTCTTTCCCCAGAGCCCAGCAAATTTTTCCTTTGATACTCACAATCATTTATTTGGGGGGGGGGGGAAGATTAGCCCCCAGCAGGCGCGCTGGATGGGAAAGTCGGTGAGAGAGGAATGTCGGGTTGCTGTTCGTAAGGAGGATGTGACAAGTGTCTCGATGGGCTCTTCAGAGAATGCTGAGAGAGGCACACAAAGAGAAGCTGTGGGCTTATCCAAGAGAGAGTCAAGCCTGGGACAGCGGCAGGAGAGTAGGAAGGTAGTGGAATAGTGAAGGGTTGGGGTAGGGATTTAAGGGAGCACAGTGCCTGTGAGGGGGGAAATGAAAGGAGGTATGGCTGGGTAACAGGAAGGGGAGGAGACAGGCGAGAAGTGCCCAAGAGGGGTAATGAGAGGACAGGAATATCATTGAAAATATCAAAAAATCTCACTGATTTGTTAGAAAAACACAAATTTTATCTATTTAGTTTTGTATCAGATTTTTAATGCTTTCTTTGAGTCTAGTTGCTGCTGCACCTTTATGGATATTACATATTTTACCCAGAGAGTGGTGAGAATGTGGAACTCGCTTCCACAGGGAGTGGTTGAGGCGAATATTATAGATGCATTTAAGGGGAGGCTAGATATGCATATGAGGGACAAGGGAATGGAAGGTTATGCAGATAGAGTTAGATGAGGAAAGACGGGGAGGAGGCTCGAGTGGAGCATAAACGCTGGCATGGACTGGTTGAGCTGAATGGCCTGTTTCTGTGCTGTATATTCTATGTAACATAGGTCTTTCTTCCCTTGGGAGTAAGGGTTCTGCAAAATAGCAATTTAGGGAAATCATCAAGTGAAAAACATTATGGTGTGAATTCAAGTAACAAACTCCTCTGGACTTCTAGTATCCCCTTATTTGGATTCAGTGGCACAGAGCCCAGCTATTTGTACTAGGCACAAAATGCACTGTGGTAACGGCCAGTTCTGTTGGAGTTGATGCTATCTCACCCCTGCTGACTCCAATAGCAACTAATGCATTTATCATAGCAGGATCAATACATATCCAGCTATCCATTCAGTATGGTAAAGAAAGAACTTACATTGAGATAGCACCTTTCACAACCTCAGGACATCCCAAAGCGCTTCACGGCCAATGAAGTACTTTTGAAGCGTAGTCACTGTTGCAATGTAGGAAACGTGGCAGAGAATTTTGCACAGCAAGCTCCCACAAACAGCAATGTGATAATAATCAGATCATCTGCTTTTTGTGATGTTGGTTGAGAGATAAATATTGGCCAGGACGCTGAGGAGAACTTCCCTGCTCTTCTTCAAAATAGTGCCATGGGATCTTTTAGGTCCACCTGAGAGGGCAGACGGGTCCTTGCTTTAACATCTCATCCGAAAGACGGCACCTCTGACAATGCAGCACTTCTTCAGTACTGCACTGGGGTGGCAGCCTAGATTTTGTGCTCAAGTCTCGTGGAGTGGGACCTGAACCTACAACCTTCTGACACAGAGGTGAGAGCGCTACCCACTGAGCCACGGCTGACATCATGAAAAACTTCACTACAATTAATTCATTTATCTTTTTTTTAAAAAATCACAAATTTAAATTACAACTAAAATAAAATCTGGAATGCAACTGCCTGAAAGCAGAGTCAATAATAACTTTCAAAAAGGAAATTGGATGAATACTTGAATGGGGAAAAATTTGCAGGACTTTGGGAGGGAAAATGGGACAGCTCTTTGAAAGAGCCAGCACAGGCACGATGGGCTGAATGGCCTGCTCCTGTATCATTGATGAGCAGTAACCAGGAGACGCTTGCCAGCGCCGGAGCGAAGAACCGTTGGGGTTTGAAATGGTGACGTGTCGCACGCGCTTCCTCCCACGTGGGCTGCTGTGGTAGCGGCGGCACTGCGCATGTGCGGCGCCGTTGGAGCGAGCCTGCTGACATGGCGCCGGCGGCGAGGCCGGGAGAGGGGTTGCTACGGCCGCTGCTCCGGCTCTGCGCCGTCTCCTTCGTCCTGCAATCGTGCTGGCTGCTGGGCCGGGTGGACGGCCTGGTGGAAGGGTTGTACTGCGGCGACCTCTCCTGCTACGACGTGCTCGGGGTGACCAGGGACTCCAGCAAGAGCGAGATCGCCCGTGCCTACCGCCAGCTGGCCCGGCGCTACCACCCGGACCGGTACAGACCGAGCGAGGCCACCGAGAGCCCCGAGCAGAAGTTCTTGCTGATCGCCACCGCCTACGAGACTCTGAAGGTCAGGAAAGGGGAGAATGGGGTTAGGGCACCCATGGGGGTATGCACTGGTGGGGGGGGCATGAGGTATGCACTGGTGGGGGGCATGAAGGCATGCACTGGGGGCAAAGGGGGTATGCACTGGGGGGTATGCCATGGGAGTACGCACTGGGTGGGGGGGGTATGCACTGGGTGGGGGAGCATGCCATGGGGGTAGGCACTGGGTGGGGGCATGCCATGGGGGTAGGCACTGGGTGGGGGGGGGGGCATGCCATGGGGGTAGGCACTGGGTGGGGGGGCATGCCATGGGGGTAGGCACTGGGTGGGGGGGGGGCATGCCATGGGGGTAGGCACTGGGTGGGGGGGGGGCATGCCATGGGGGTAGGCACTGGGTGGGGGCGGGGCATGCCATGGGGGTAGGCACTGGGTGGGGGCGGGGCATGCCATGGGGGTAGGCACTGGGTGGGGGCGGGGCATGCCATGGGGGTAGGCACTGGGTGGGGGCGGGGCATGCCATGGGGGTAGGCACTGGGTGGGGTGGGCATGCCATGGGGGTAGGCACTGGGTGGGGGGGGGCATGCCATGGGGGTAGGCACTGGGTGGGGGGGGGCATGCCATGGGGGTAGGCACTGGGTGTGGGGGGGGCATGCCATGGGGGTAGGCACTGGGTGGGGGGGGGCATGCCATGGGGGTGGGCATGCCATGGGGGTGGGCATGCCATGGGGGTAGGCACTGGGTGGGATAGCATGCCATGGGGGTAGGCACTGGGTGGGGGGGCATGCCATGGGGGTAGGCACTGGGTGGGGGGGCATGCCATGGGGGTATGCACTGGGGGGGGATGCCATGGGGGTATGCACTGGGGGGGGATGCCATGGGGATATGCACTGGGGGGGTGGTGCCAGGGGGGTATGCACTGGGGCCGGGTATGCACTAGGGGGGCATGCCATGGGGATATGCACGGGGGGGGTGGTATGGGGGTATGCACTGGGGTGGGTATGGGGGTATGCACAGGGGGTATGAGGGCCTGCACTGGGGGGGCATTTGGGTTGGGGCATGCACTGGGCTGGCACCCTGCAGTGGTCTTGTTCACACTTGCTGTTGCTTTTGGTTGATCTTTGCAGGAGTCAGCTGCTGGTTACTGTGATCGTTAATTTTACATTTGGAACTTGTAATAGCTAGTTGAAAAACAAACTGCTTTGGTTTGCATGGAAGATTGGCAGCTGTCACTTTTAGACAAATTATATATCTGTTTCTCCTTCTAGACTTTCTAATACACTCAAATGTCTTTCACTTTTTGGAGTTAAACTACTGGCCTTATTTCCATAAGTATCATTTATGCTATTACCGTTAAAGCATGAAATTGTAAAGTGTGTGTGCAATATTTCATTCACCGCTTTTCATGTTAATCTACTGCGAATGAGGATTTTTAATTTTGTTGTGAATATACTACAGTTTTGAAGTATTCTCTATTTTAAAAATGTCAAAATTACTACGATTCTTTATTTGGCAAACTTCTGATCTTGGAAACTTTGGAGTAGAGGTTCTGAACAGAAGTGAGGCACTTCCTTGTAAAAAAAGAGGAAGGATATGTGAAGTTGAATCACTGCTCATTGTCCTGTCTCCTAATGGCTTACTCATGTAGTATTGACAGATGTAAAAGCAGATGTTATGGAGAGACAAACATGCATGTTTTTAATAAAATTCTTGAGAGTTTTTCCCCTCTTCCCTTCTCATGCAAGTATTGGCACATTGCTGTGTTCTATGTGCCCCAGTCACTCTTTGGTACATTCCTAAGTGGTTTATTGTATAAGCCTTTGATGTGAGTATTGACGTGGAAGCCTGACCTGGTCCACAGTTCATTTCTAACATGGGTCATTGGATAGAGATCTTGATGGGAAGTTTCGATGACTTTCCTAACCCAGGTGTCTCAAGATTCATATAGTGCCTTTCATATCCTCAAGATGTCCCAAAGCACTTCACAGCCAATTAATTACTTTTGAAGGGCAGTCACTGTTATGTAGGCAAATGGGGCAGCCAATTTGTATACACCAAAGTCGCACAAACGGCAATGAGATAAATCACCAGTTAATCTGTTCTGGTGGTGTTGGCTGAGGGATAAATGGTGGCCAAGGCACTAACTTCTCTTCGAATACTGCCATGGGATCTTGTACGTCCACCTGAACAGGCTGACAAGGACCTCAACAATGTAGCTCTCCCTTGTAGTGCTGTGAAAGGACATCCTCGATTGTGTGTGCAAGGTCTGGAGTGAGGCTTCAACTCATGATTTCCTCACAGAGGTGAGAGTGCTACCCATACCACCACCCTAGCTGAGATCAGCTAACTCAGCACAAACTGCAGGTCAAACCTGGGACCTTCATAGTTTATTTGGTTCTCTCTTATTCATTGCATGAACATGGATTATTTGAACATAACATAAGAAATAGGAGCAGGAGTAGGCCATATGGCCCCTCGAGCCTGCTCCACCATTCAATAAGATCACGGCTGATCTTCGACCTCAACTCCTCTTTCCTGCACTATCCCCATATCCCTGATTCCCCTAGAGTCCAAAAATCTATCGATCTCAGCCTTGAATATACTCAACAACTGAGCCTCCACAGCCCTCTGGGGCAGAGAATTCCAAAGATTCACAACCCTCTGAGTGAAGAAATTCCTCCTCATCTCAGTCTTAAATGGCCGACCTCTTATCCTGAAACTATGCCCCCCTAGTTCTAGACTCTCCAGCCAGGGGAAACAGCCTTTCAGCATCTACACTGTCAATCCCCCTCAGAATATTGTATGTTTCAATGAGATCACCTCTCATTCTTCTAAACTCCAGAGAGTACAGGCTCAATCTCCTCATAGGACAACCCTCTCATCCCAGGGATCAATCTAGTGAACCTTCATTGCACCCCCTCTAAGGCGAGTATATCCTTCCTCAGATAAGTTAGGGTTGCTAACTTTGACCTTTTATATAAAAAAAAGATAATGTATAGAATATCTATATACAGTAATATAGATGTACCTTTTGTAGGGAATAATTTTAACAGTTTCCAGTTTGTGGGAGTTTAGGTGACGACAGTGGTAAATGGAATGCAAACAAGGGTTGCAGAAGATGTAAAAACTGGTCCTCAATGAGCACTGCTAGAGTAAAACCACATGCAAGAATGTGATGGAATACTGCAGCCCTATTTACAGGCTGCAGAGGAAACCTGCCTCTTGCTTTTGAACTCTTGTCCAAAGTCTTGTGTGCTTATCAGTGGCCCATTAATCCAGAAGGTCTTGATGGAATACCAGCAGTATACACTGCCCTTTATATGTACCTGTTGAGAGGTTAATTATCAACTGCTGATCCATGCAATAGGCTATGTCAAATTCATGACTTTCCAACTTCTGTTCCAGTAGAATTTCTCCAAGCCATCATGTGCGCCCAGCAATTACAGGATTAAAATTTGAAGACCTCAGTCATTGTTAGTTTTCTCTCCGTTGTTAGACTAAAACCAAAAATATTCTCAAAAGCAGGTCATTGGAATTGTAGAATAAACTGGATTTTTTTTTGTCACCTTTTGTGCATTTTGTTTATCGAACATATTTCTCGAGTACTTTCATCGGCAAGAGTATTTAGCTTTATGATTTAGTTGCATTTTTAAAAATATGCTGTTTGAGACAAGAAGCCTGTACTGCACCCGTTCCGTAAGTGTGTTTTATGCTTGATATTAGTATTATATTAATTAGATAGATTTGAGACTAAGTGGGGAAACCTAGTTCTGCATTTCTTGCTATACCTGTGTGATGATTTTCATGCTGCACTTTCTGTTTACAATTTGTTTATCATAGAAAATATCAAACTGCATGTTGCATAAAGTTTGGCAGTATTTTTGAGGCAGTTAGTAGTTTGTAATATGATAAAGTTATGGAGCAGTTAATAACGCTGCCGTTTGTTTTTAACCCTGTTCCTTAAAGGATGATGAAGCCCGGAAGGATTATGATTACATGCTTGATCACCCTGATGAATTCTACAGACACTACTATCATTACTACAGGAGAAGGCTGGCACCCAAAGTGGACGTCAGGATAGTTATAATGGTGACAGTCTGTGCTATATCACTCTTTCAGGTAAAGTAGTTATGCAAGAATGTGTTTTGCTGTTGCACGCAATTGCAACACTATTTGAGAAATGGGTACAGTAAACTGTCGAGCCTCAGCATGTGCATAAATGCGATGTTTAATAGAGCCCAGTCAGTAGACCCAACTTCTGCTGACATAATCTTGTCAATAAGATGTTCTCGTCTGTTAATTCGGTTCTTCAGTTATCTTTCCTAATTAACTGACTGGCATCTGGTATTCCACTGTCGACTATATTTGCTCTTGGGTTCCAATTTATAAGATAAGTAATCAATATGGAAAATAATTATGAATTGCTTTGAGAATTGAACTCTTGATTCTTATGTCAAGAGACTAGAGAAGCTGGGATTGTCCTCCTTAGAACAGAGAAGGTTAAGGGGAGATTTAAGAGATTTTCAAAATTATGGGGTTGTGACAGAGTAGACAGGGAGAAACTGTTGCCATTTGTAGGGTCAGTAACCAGAGGACACAGATTTAAGATAATTGGCAAAAAATCCAGGGGAGGAAATGAGAATTGTTTTACGCAGCGAGTTGTTACGATCTGGAATGCACTGCCTGAAAGAGTGGGAAAGTTGATTCAATAGTAACTTTCTAAAGCGATTTGGATATATACTTGAAAAGGAAAAATTTGCAGGGCTCTGGGGAAAGAGCAGTGGAGTGAACTGATTGGATAGCTCTTTGAAAGAGCCGGGACAGACACAATGGGCTGAATGGCCTCCTTCTGTGCTTGTATGATTCTATGATCTGTGATTATGCTCAGGTAGAATTGGTGAGAAGGGCATATTCTGATGCCTGAGCTACTCTGTACATTAGGTGTTACAATGTTCACAGCAATTACACTGTGCCTTTCATCTGTAGCTGTAAAATTGAAGTTCTTTCAGCTTCCAAGGTAGTTGGTATTTATGGGATACAGTGGTTATAGTATGGACTAGCAGCACAGAGTTCAAATCCCACCATGACAAATTGCAAAATTAGAAAAATTGACTATTAAAGCTGCCCAACTGGTTCACTAATGTCCTTCAGAGTAGGGAATTTGTCACCTGGCCTACATGTGACTCCAGACCCACACTGGTTGACTCTTAATGCCCTCAAAGTGGCCTTGCAAGCCACTGAGTTGTAATGACCTGCCAGGGCAAAAAGAAAATGAAAGTACTGAGGGTGCAAAGGGGGAACCTAGTGGTGTGTCAAGTAACAGGCTGCAGAAGCACTTGGAACTATTGGGTGAATGTTACATGAAAATAGGGAAATCAACTTTCGAGAGCGTTGAGAGTTTTGTTACAACAAATTGGTATGTGGGCTGATTGGTCTGTGGTAGCCATGTGACTTTCAATGAATTATCGATCACATGATTACTTGGAATGTGGTCTCAGCCCAACTCTCTCTCTCTCTGGCCTCTGCCTCAGCCTCTATATTTCCTCCCAGTGATGCTTCTGACTGAGCTGGTTGGGGCTAGCTGTGTGGACACAAGATTTTACTGCATCAGTAGTAAGTGCTCTCTCAGGATCCAGAGCCACACAAAGGCAATGCCACAAGTTACCCTGGTCAGTAAATACCTAACAGCTGCTCAAACTACCCTCACTTTGTTATTTCAGGTTAGCCAGGCGGGCTTTATTTAAAATGTGGAAACCTGAGAAAGAAAGCTTTGAGGGAGAGCTTTTTCCAGAGACGGACTCAGGAGGAAAGGGTTATGGCATGTTGTTAGGGCAACACGGTGGCATAGTGGTTAGCACTGGTGCCTCACAGCGCCAGAGACCCGGGTTCGAATCTGACCTCGGGTGACTGTCTGTGTGGAGTTTGCACATTCTCCCCGTGTCTGCGTGGGTTTCCTCCGGGTGCTCCGGTTTCCTCCCACAGTCCAAAAATGTGCGGGTTAGGTTGATTTGGCTATGATAAAATTGACCCTTAGTGTTAGGGGGGGGGGGATTAAATATGTGGGGTTATGAGGATAGGATGGGATATGTGTACTGTGGGGATTAAAGCAGGGACAGGGTACTGGATTTGAATGATCAGCCATGATCGTATTGAATGGTGGAGCAGGCTCGACGGGCCGAATGGCCTACTCCTGCTCCTAGATTCTATGTTTCTATGTTTGTTAGTGAGGGATACAAGGAAGTGGTCAACAAAATTCATGACTGATATAGATGAGATGGAATGAGTGCCAATATGGTGCCCATATTCAAAAAGGAAGACAAATCAGAAACTGACAACCATAGATCCATCTGTCTTAATTCAATTCAGTGTAAAATAATGGAATCGCTCATTGGGTGTAAACTTGAAGATTATCTACACAGTAATAGCTTAGTACACAGCAGTTATAATAGACTCAAAATCCTGCCTGACCTCCTTTGAGGGAGTGACATTCCAAGTGGTCATAGAATGTCAAATGGTTACTTTTGGAATGCATTTGACAAAGTTCCCACAAACGGCTACTGGTTAAACTTAAAGCTGTGGATATTCAGGGTAAATCTTTGGTATGAATAAGAAATTGGCAGAAGGGTAGAAAACAATGAGTATTTGTTTAAGGGGGTATATTGAATGAGGTGACCCAAGATGGAAGATTTTACAGAACTTGAGGTGCATTAGCAATAAGTACTTTCTCCGGATTCATAGCCTCACAAAGGCCATTTTGGGACAACTACTTTTTCTAATTGCCATCAATGGCTTGGACCCAGAATTCCAATTCAAAGTAGTTAAATTTGCAGATTATAGTAAACAAGGAGGAACTGTGGAATTGGAGGAGACAGCAAAGAGATTACAGAATGAGCTAAGCAAAATATTTAAGTGGGCAGAAAAATGGCAGATGAAATTTAATATGGTCTAAAGGATTAGACGTCAAAAGGAAAAATGGACAAATGAGTACTCCATGAATGGGGCTGAAATAGCAATGGTTGCAGTTGAAAGAGACTTGGGTGTCTTGGTAGACTCGACACTCAATACGTCCAACCAATGCATAACAGTAATTGACACAGCCAACAGAATGCTGAGCTATAGAGTCAAAATAGTAGAATACAAGTCAGGATGTTCTGGTCAAACTATATGGTTCTGTGGTCAGACCACAGCTCGACTATTGTGTCTAAGGGACATATTTGAGCATTGGAGGATGTGTAAGGAAAGGCTGCAAGGCTCAATCCTAGTGTTCAAGGTCTGAGTTATGGGGAAATACGAGATAGACTTTGACTTTTCAGCCTAGAAATCCTATATATGAATTTAAATGGCGCTGTACAGGTAAACCCAGAAAATTACTTTCAATTAAACTGGGAGGGTAGGGTAAGGATCACAGATTCAAAGTAATAAAAGGCGAATTTGAGAATGATATCTGGAATTGCCTGTTCACCCAAGAGTGATGAACACTTGTACTAGACTCCCAGATAGAATAGTGAAAGCGCAAATGGTAGAATCATTTAACAACCAATTGGGTGTAGAAAGGGAGGGGAACTAAAGATCATTCTGGACGGATGAATTAAGATGGGCTAAATGGCCTTCCTCATCTGTAATTATCTTATGATTGTGTCATACGTGTATGGATGTTTGCTGCAGATTCTCACTGACAGTCCAGTAAGATGATGCAGTAGCCTGTTACTGTTTAAACATGTACAGAGACCTTGGGATCCAATTAATGAATGTGGCTGACGGTTGCTGTCCCATTCAGATGCAGAGAATAGTTTGCAATATCGTAGAAGATTTTTTTATATAGCCATGACTATACTGCAAATAAACTTTCCTATCCTTTTTAAAATTGTCAGCCATTCCTTCCAAGCTGATCCCTGCATCTCGTGAGCAATATGATGGGAGATTAACTAATTAAAATAAAATGCATTAATACCAAAAGTGAGTAGCTTTCTTTTAGCGAGTATGGTATTCAGGATTTTAATTCTTGGATGTAATGATTTGTGACTGAATACTGATTTGGGGCTCTTATATTTATAAAACAATTGCAGCAATTTATGGCTTTAACTGGTAGTTCTTTGCATTGCACTTTTATGTATGTTTTGAATTTTTGTTGTTGCAGTACTACAGCTGGTGGAGCAGTTACAGCGAAGCCATTCATTATCTCACCACTGTGCCAAAGTATAGAATCCAGGCTACAGAAATTGCTAAGCAGCAAGGTCTACTTAATAAAACTAAAGAGAAAGGAAAAAACAGACGCTCTAAAGAAGAAATCAAAGAGGAGGAGGAGGAAATCATTAAAGACATTATCAAAAATAACATTGACATTAAAGGGGGCTATCAAAAACCAAGGCTATATGACATACTCCTTTTCCAAATTATTTTGGCTCCTTATTACATCTGTAGGTATATAACCTGGTACTGTACATGGATTTACCGCTTTCACATAAAAGGGGAAGAGTATGGAGAGGAAGAGAGGTTGTACATTATCCGAAAAAATATGAGCATGTCACAAGGCCAGTTTGATAGTCTTGAAGATCATCAGAAAGAGATGTTTCTTGAGAGGAAGCTGTGGTTAAGGGAGAACTTTGAGGTAAGCATTGCATATTGTAATCTCGAGCATAATGAATTCTGTAAAAATGTACAAAAATAAAACCCTCGTCTTTAAGAACCTTCAATCATGTGGAAGTAATGTAATGGAGATACTTTAAGTCTTGAATATTTGTAGTATTGTGTATGGTGGACCGAAACCAAAAAAGGGCAAAAAATTAAGTCAAAGGATAATGCACATTGACAAGTGTAAAATTTAGGCAAAGCACCTAGTTGTTTTAAAAGCTTTCCATCTGCTACAAGTGTTGTGGTATCAAACTGATCAATTTTGTATTAGTTCATGGTTATAAATTGTTACTGACTTAAATTTTGTGTTAGGAAAATTCTTCCCTGAAAGAATTCATCTTGTACATGAGTTTTTTGTCTTGTCAGTTTTGTCACCTTTCCTGCACCCCTGAACTTGTTGACTCCTTTGCTGAGGTGCAATCATCGGGTGACAATTACCTTCTGTGACCATTGACGGTGACTGTTAGCAGGCTATTCAGCTTAGGAAGGGGATGTAGAGGGAATACAGATCAGCCGCGATCTCATTGAATGTGGAACAGGCTCGAGGGGCTGAATGGCCTACTCCTGTTCCTAAGGGATGGCGTCCAAGCCTGATCCGATCCTTCTCAGACATCCCATGTGCATACACTTCAAGTGGGATTCACTGGATTCTGCTCGAGTGAGAACCCTAGCTATTTGTGGCCCCCCCCCCCCAATAACCCAACTGCACAGCGGCCAATTGTAGCACTTATACTGCTGGCCCTAGTTGCGATCAGCACAAACCAAAGGTCAACCCTGGCCCACCTTGGTCTGTCTGACTTAGCTACTCACTGGATCAACTTGCTGAACCAAAGGGGAGCAGCATACGTGAGGATTTAATAAAATATATATATATATGTGTGTGTTTTTTAATTTTAGGTTTATAAGCTGGAACAAGAGGAAGAACTTAAAAAGAAAGTAGCCTCAGATCCACGGTGGAAACGTTATCGACGGTGGATGAAAAATGAGGGCCCAGGGAGGCTAACCTTCATAGATGACTAAATACCTCTGCCTTACACCACTGTTTACAACAAATGTCTTTTTATACAAAAGAAAACCTATTTTGATAATGGAATATGAATATCATTGATCTAATAGCTCAGGATTCAGTTTATACAACAGATTTACAGCCCTATTACCATTTAGGTTCATCCAAAAAAAGGTGCATTCCCAAATATTAGTGGAAATGTATACTGATATTTAATGAAGGGCCTGACTACATTATTTCTGTTATTCAAATTATATTTTTTGAACTGGAAGGACTAAAGTGGACAGATTTAAAAAAATCATTGGTTGCTTATTCACTTTATATATAAATATATTAATATATAGGCAAGATGGAAATTGCATTGTCAAGGGTTAGTTAAATCATTGATCCTTGTTCACTGTAGAGTTTGTCGATGTAAATTAAAATGTCATAGAAATAAAAATAAAAATGTGAGATTTGACCATTTAATGGTTATTTAGCTTTCTGGGTGGAATTTTAAACGATGGATGTTCTAGACCAGATGGCAGAAGCTCTTTGGGTGCTTGCAAGTTAGAGCTAATGTTATATATACTAACTAAATCTGCAGCTGCTCAATTGCATGCAATAGGTTTGTGAACACAGATGCAGGTTACAGTTTGTATTAATCATATTTATTGCTTGCATCCCCTTTGTACACTGTTTGTGTTTGGATGCAGTCATTTTTACCTTTTTAGTTTTCTAAAACATCTCTAATTTGCTTCTCAAGTCTGCATTTCTTTTGGTCATCTCAGTTCTTTTAGCCTTGTCTCTTAGGAATGACTTTGAGAAGATTCTTTTTTGTTTCCTTGTGGTTCTGTAGTAACTTCCATTGAATTAGACAGTTTCAGAAGACAATGGCTACTGTTCTGAAGTTTAGACAAATTTGATACAGAGCTATTACAATAACCATTTTTCTTGCCGTGTCCTTAATGTCTCTTCCCACCTGTTGCAGTATTTTAAAGTGGATCTTCATTTTGCATTTTTGCTATCTACCCATGCTCATTGCCTCAATTTGGCATTTTAAAAAATACATTTAGCATGATCATTTCAGATTAATTGAATAAATCAATCTGGGCATTAGTATGGAGCTAAGAACCTGAGAGTTATGTGACTGTCACTGTAAAAGTACAGACAATACCCCAGTGCCAAAAACCCAAGCACAGCTGATCTCTTTCCTTTATGAGCACGGATGTGATTGAACCTGTGCTGTACTTAATTAGTGCCTCCAGTTCAGCAATACAGTGCCAGATATGGAACAATTAGTATAGCTAATCCCTACTAACCACAAATTAGTTTGCTAGAAAATGTTAGTTTTATTAAAATTTCTAAATGCAGTAAGCAGATTGTTACTCTGCATCTCAACTGTATGCTTGGGTCAGGATTGCGTTTTTCTAGACTTGTACCTATTGGTATTGGACTAAATGGAATTAGATAATAAAATAGAATTTTATTCAAAGCTATCCATCCTACGTACCTTCCTTAAATGTCCATCCCAAACCTAAAATCTTGGACAAATACAGAACTTTTTCCAGATGTATATAATTTTTTGAAGTTTTTTTTGTCCTTGTGGCTTTCGAATGTGAGATGTCAAAATCAATTGTCTTTGAAATTGAATTTTTATTAATTTAAAATACAAAGTATCGGAGGCACAAGATTGCTTTTTGCTGTCTTTAAAAACAAATAGAATTGCCACCTTTTCCATTTCTAAGCTTTGAGAATTAACATCTGTATACAAAATACAGAAGCATGCATTAATAAAATAAAGCACAACCGATGGGTCAGAATGTCACTAACTGCCCAATCTTTGTGTAATGTAAGTGTTAATCCACTGTAGCTTTATGCAAACCCTTTTAAATGGGTAATAGTTCCTATTCAGCAGCAGGCACTAACGCTATAAATCGTGACAGTCTTGTTTTATTTTATACCAATCATATTGAAAATACTTTATTGGGGAGAGGGTAGCTGCATTATATGTTGGGTGAATGCATTTTTGCTTTACTGGTGAATAAAACTACTTTTCATTAGTAAACAGCAACTAGGATTTGGAGCACAGAAAACATCACATGCAGTTCACAAAAGTTTCATAATGTGAGAATAAAGCCCTCAAGTGATTGGTTATCTCAAGTCTAAGATTTGATTATAACAACATAGACTTGCATTTAATGTAATAAAACATCCCAAGGCACTTCACAGATGTGTAATCAGACAAAATTTGACACCAAGCCACATAAGGAAATATTAGGACAGGTGACCAAAAGCTTGGTCAAAGAGGTAGTTTTTCTGTCACTAAAGGAGAACAGTACAGGACCTCACAGAATATTAGTTTCTTTTTGGAAATAATAGCTACCCTCAATGGGCCAGTGTGCTTAGCCAGTACCAGAGCTATATGGACCAAGGAGGATCCAGGTTCAATCCCTAGTCTTTGCTATGTTAACTGATATCAATTGGGGTAGTGATGTACAATTGCCCCTGGGTTAGAAAAGAGAACATCAGCTAGGGTTTCTGCTCCTGATTACTGTTCAGCTACCCCTGCTGGTAAGTGCACTGTGCGGATGGCAGGTGAGAACAGGATTAGGCTGAACTGTTTTTTCTGATGAATAATAAACAGAGACGTTTGGGCTTTTGATTACTTAATTAGAGTGCTAAAATAAAAACAGAAAATGCTGGAGATACTCAGCAGGTCAGGCAGCATCCGTGAAGAGAGAAACCGAGTTAACGTTTAAAAATATGGAACGCTTCACGAATTTGCGTGTCATGTGCTCGCAATTTTAGTATATGTGCTCGCTCCGGCAGCACATATACTAAAATTGGAACGATACAGAGAAGATTAGCATAGCCCCTGCGCAAGGATGACATGCAAATTCGTGAAGCATTCCACATTTTTAAACGTTAACTCTGTTTCTCTCTTCACAGATGCTGCCTGACCTGCTGAGTATCTCCAGCATTTTCTGTTTTTATTTCAGATTTCCAGCATCTGCAGTATTTTCTCTTTTTTTAATTAGAGTGCTACCTGGGTGTGAAATTGTGGAGTAAAGCAGCATCTGACCCTGCCTTACTGTCATAGAATGTCACGTTACAGAAATGAGAGAGAATATGGTATTTGACTTTTTCTAAACAAGAGGTTAGAATTCTGTGCTGCCACGCCATTTGGAGATATTCCTGAAAAACATACCTGATGTGCAGGTTTTTCCTCCCAGTTGTGTTCAAAAAAAATTTAAAAGATTTTATAATTGAGCAAGTGGAGATTTAAGTGCTGCTTCCTTTTCTAAACTTGGTTCAGTGAATTCCCCATTTTATAAATACTTTTATATGCCGTAAAGACATTTATTATATATATGCCAAATCTTAAGCTTGGTTGAATGTTTAAAAGTTTCAAATCTCTAAAAGCTCTTAACATTTGTGTGTTTACACATTTAATGTTACTCTAAACAAATGATTGTTTGTTTTATTTATATTTGAAGCTGCCATTTTATTAAAGAAAAATGTAACTGTGGGGGATGTTATCTTAAGTGTAAAGTATTTGTTTTTCTGTTTTATATAATTATTTAACAACTTTTCTTTCCAGAGCGATCCTTTTAATAGAAGGGTTCCTCTAAAGACTTGGAAATAACAATATTCCAATCAAAGGGAAGTCGGCA
This sequence comes from Squalus acanthias, assembly GCA_030390025.1. NCBI lineage: Eukaryota > Metazoa > Chordata > Chondrichthyes > Squaliformes > Squalidae > Squalus > Squalus acanthias. The sequence continues at coordinate 125,672,705 of CM059425.1, read as the reverse complement.
CACTGCTGGCTGACTCCAGCTGATGAGAATGAGAATCTTGCAGAGCATGTCTACTAATCTGTATTCTTGTGTAACAGGGTAACCTTCATCCATGCCTTTGTTGCCTCCAGACTCAATTATTCCAATGCTCTGCTGGCCAGCCTCCCACCTACCACCCTTCGCAAACTTGAGCTCATCCAAAACTCACCCGCTCACTCATCATCCTGTACTTGCTGACCTACATTGGCTCCCAGTGCAGCAATGCCTCGATTTTTAACATTCTCATCCTTGTGTTCAAATCCCTCCATGGCCTCACCCCTCCCTATCTCTGTAACCCTCAGATCGCTGCGTTCCTCCAATTCTGGCCTCTTGCACAATCCCAGTTTCCTTTGCCTCTCCATTGGTGGCCGTGCCTTCAGCTGCCTAGGCCGTAAGCTCTGGAATTCCCTCCTAAACCCCTCTACCTCTCTCTTCCCTCCTGTAAGTTGCTCCTTAAAACCTACCTCTTTGCCCAAGCTTTTGGTCACCTGTTCTAATATCACAATGTCAAGTTTGGTCTGATAACGCTCCTGTGAAGCGCCTTGGGTCGTTTTACTATGTTAAAGGTGCTATATAAATGCAAGTTGTTGTAAAGTCTTGATTGAGCTGTCTTTTTAAATGCATCTATTGAGATTTTTAACTACAACCACACAACATGGCGTACATAAAGGGGGACAGAAAATTCTCTTTGTTCCCCTCTGCCACCGAGATATGGCTTAGTTTTTGGGGAGAAATGTTAGGTTTGTTTGCCTTATTTTGAAAAACAGGATCATTTGGATGTATTAATTTCTTATGTGGAATACTGTAAACATAGAAAAATGTGAAATTTTCTATTGTCAAACTTTTGCTTTTGAGGACTGGAAGGAGTAGTGTGTGTTCCACGTGTATCTCTAATTGAGATGTGTAATGGTGTAACATTTAGCTAGGCAAAGCTTTGGAGGTGAGGGATGTTAATATTGCAGGAATGTATTTTGCATCAACATTGAGCCAATTGCAACACGTGGAATATAAGCCGCTTGAAGCTCATTGGATACGGTGGGTTAGGGTATGTAGAGTTTGTGCTTGCAAGCTCCATCCACTGTGTGAGGCCATGCAAACATTACACGGCCATGTGAGAGGAAGAATTATTAGTCCTTCCTCCGCAGTGCAAATATTGGCATTTAAATTTATGTTCAATTAACAGTAGAAGCTGTCTCGAGCTGTAGTGGATCTCTAAAATGTATGCATCTGACGGGTAAAACATTGGCGTTTCACTGATTGTATATTTGCACACACGACCTTGCGATTTCTATTGTGTTTTGGTGCGGTCTTTATATTTCTCTCATTCTTTTGTCGTTCTTGTGACTGATGCCAGTGAATAATGCAATAAATTGTATCATTCATGTCAGCATCTTGTTGCATGACCTCTTTGCAGCTGTCTAATGCAATTGTTTGTATCTGATTTTCTGAACTGGTTCAATAGTATTCAAGTTTTTTTTAGTTCATGTATATGCCTTATATATTTAAATTAGACATTAACTTGCTGGTTTTGCTTTTATCTAAAACCTATTAAGAATATTGTGGCATGGTTTCGACAAATACATTTCTTAAATCTTCAGAAGTGCTTTTAATTTATAAAATGTAAATTTCTCTAGAGATGGAATTCTGAAGTATACTTTTATGTTGAAGGCCTGACATTGGATTTACTTTGAAGCCTAATCCTAGCTGATGCAACTGGCGGGTTTAAAAACTCATACACATTCTGTTAACTATTCTTGATCAGATTTGTTGCAAAATTGGAAATCTTATTTATACATTATTCGAGTACATGAGATCTTTAATCAGAATCTCCATGACGTGATTATGCATTTCTAGGTGTGTGTATGAGGAGGGAAAAAAATCAATCAATTAAAAGTAACTGCTCACTAGTACACTTATTTATTGCTGCTCTACTCAGAAACTGGTGTGATTTTTTTTGTTAAATATCCATATATAATTCGAAATGGGCAACCATATAGTCTACAAGTGAAAACTTACTTTGTGCACATCTGTATTTTCACACTGGATTTAAAAAAAATTAAAGCCATGTGAAGTATCACAAGCATATAGTTTGTCTTCAAAGATTAAAACACCAGCTAAAGTATACATTGAATAGTACCATTCATTGAGCAAACCCTGTGCGAATTTGTGGACAACATACTGGTGCCCATGCAACGCATCCAATCTCCTAATCCTGTAGATTGGGAGCCCAGATTGCTGGTTAATAGTTAGCCCAACTGAGTAGAGAAGAAAATGTCCAGTAATCTTGTTGCTGTACCTGGTCTACTGCATATAACGACACTGGATTGTAAATTAGAAGTGTGTTACTTTGGTAGAACATTGTTTTACCACGTGTGCTTGTCTTTTCACAAGTTTTGAATAAAGTAATATTTCTGAGTATGTGTTTGAAATTGTTTAAAATGAAGATGTTATATCATGTGGACTGAATATTATTTTACTTAGCTGATTGGTGCAAATCATATAGTTCACGACACCTAGGTTAAAAAGAGCAGGAGCGATGAGGCAGATCCATAAGTAATGGTTAGTGGTACAATGCTTGGGTTTTAAAAGCCTGTAGGAAGAGATGACAGGAGTTCCACAGTTTTGAGGCCCTGAGAATGTGCCATAATTTGCTGTAGGAGTTAATCTAACAGTGTCTGCTATTAGTTAGACTTGCCCTTGCACGTTAGGTTTTTTAATTTTATGCGGGCAAGTTGCTGAAAGTGTGAGTTGATAACATCGCAGCGAGGGAAACTGACCTAATAGGGATTTAAACTGTCAATGGCAAATCAGGTACAGAAAGAGAAATAGAGAGGGAAAGAAAGATTGGATGAAGAGAGGGAAAAACATAAAATTTTTAAAATCTCCAACAATTAAAACTCGAAGGAATGAGACTCCACACTTGTAATAGTTAATTGCCAATGCCAGAGAGGTTGGCTGACCATAATTAACACTTGTGTAGTTAAAAGAGTACTTAGGCTGAAATGGACATTAGGCAACATGATGAGTAGGATTTCTTAAGACACCAACCAAAATTACAAAAAATGGACATTTCAAGTATTCAACTTTGAAAATAATCTTGGTTACAATCCATAAAAAAACAAACTATTCAGCGAAACAAACAGTTAAAGGTCAATTAAAACTTTGTCTCGGGTCGCTGATGAATTTTACACCGTAGGATGCACTCCTGTTCATTTTGCATCTACAAGGGAATAAGTGGCAGCAGTGTGAACTTTGAAGGCAGTTTTAAATTGAAGAAGGGCTGCATTTAGTGACGCCGCTATTCCTGGCCAGAATGGAGATGATTGACGGGGGTGGGTAAATGACTTATCCAATCACACTGCTGTAAGTGACTGGGATTGATTTTACGCGCACAACGATCCCCCACTCATTGCATTTTGCTGGAGAAATCACCCTGCTTTTAGCGGGAGATGTTGCTGCTGGAGTTGGTCAAGACTCTTTACATAGTCAATTTAAAGAGACTTTGCTTTGCTGGGTAAATACACTTTGTTTGCTTCGCTTTTTGCTTTGTTTCCTGTAAATAGACTGCTGTAAGTCCTGCCTCGCTTCCAGCTCATTGGCTGACACAGTGATGGCAATAGACCCTTGGTTGAAGACAGAAAGAAAGATTTGCATTTATATAGCGCCTTTCAGGACGTCCCAAAGGGCTTTAAAGCCAATGAAGTACTTTTTGAAATAACAACAGAAAGCACTGGAAAAACTCAGCAGGCCAGGCAACATCCGGGGAGAGAGAAACAGAGTTAACGTTTCAGGTCGAAGACCCTTCGTCAGAACTGAGAAAAAAGCAGGAAATGAAACAGATGAAAAAGCAAGTTTGGAGGCTGGGGGAGGGAATAAAAGAACAAAAGGGGAGGTCTGTGAGTAGTGAAGAGATATGAAGTACTTTTTGAAGTGTAGTCACTGTTGTAATGTAGAAGTACCCTTGATGGCAGATATGTGATACTCCCACCTTCCACAGCACTGTAATATAAAAAATATTTTCATTAGAATAGGTTTGGGAGTGAGTTCAGAAGCATCTTTGACTACAAATACCACAAATAGATTTTTCTCGGATGTCCCAGGAACAAGTTCAGAACAATCTTTAACCATATAAATTATGGGCTGCTGTGACAATATGATGCACCACCCCCAATTCACGTGTACAGCCATGAAATCAGACATGAAGGTCACTGAATCCTGGTGTTCCAGGACTCCTACTTAAATGTAAAAGTGCCTTAACGGGGCCTCTTATTCTGGATTATTGTTTGTTCTTGCTCTCTCCATGTCCTTAATGAAGGCTGATCTTCCAGCCATTGCACCACTATCCTCTGAAATTCTTCCCAAGCCACTTCACCTTTCTCCCTGCCTTCAAAAATCTAAAACCCAACTCAACCCACTTGAACTCCTTCCATCAGCCCTCCTTTTGTTTACAAGCAGTTGCCATTTTAAATACTTTTATATGGGTAATATAATAGAATTTTCACTGCAACTTTTTCAAAGGACTTGAAGTTGCCTGAAAAAAGTCCTAATCTAGATATTGAATCTTCTCTTAAATTCTCTCTCTTAAAAAGGGTTTGGCACACTTCAATAAAAAACAGAAAATGCTGGAAACACTCAGCAGGCTAGGCAGCATCTGTGGCGAGAGAAACAGTTAACGTTTCACGTCGACCTTTTGTCAGAACTGGAAAATGCTGCCGATGAATAGCTCTTAAGCAAATACAGAGGATCGGAAATGGTGGAAGGAACAGGGAAAGAACAAAAGGGGAAGGTCTGATAAGGTGGAGGGCAGGAGTGATTAAATGACAAAAGGGACGATGGTGCAAGGCAAATGGGGGTGATAATGGGACAAACATGGAAAGAAAAGCTAGGTCCAGATGAGGTGTAAATGGTCTATAAATGCTACCTGATTATTTTCAAATGTTCAGCATTTTCTGTTTTTATTTAAATTTTCCTGCATCCACAGTATTTTGCATTTGTTTGGCAAACTTGTTCGTCAGCACTATAAAATGATGGACCCATCAAGTCTCATGCATTAGGTGACACTCGTTTAATGTAACCTATTGAAAGTGATATATTTAACTTTTACAAAATGAGACGAATTTTATTTTTAAATAGGTTTACAATCTCTGACACAGTTTGTGACACATCTGACATTTTCTGAATGTTGACCATATCTGATGACCCAGAGAGGCAATATGAACTAAAGGGTACAATTCTAAAGGGGGTGCAGGAACAGAGAGACCTGGGGGAGTATGTACACAAATCTTTGACGGTGGCAGGACAAGTTGAGAAGGCTGTTTTTAAAAAAAAACAGATGGGATCCTTGGCTTTATTAATAGAGGATTGGATTACAAAAAGCCAGGAAGTTATTGCTAAACCTTTATAAAACACTGGTTTGGCCTCAGCTGGAATATTGTGTTCAATTCCGGGCACTGCACTTTAGAAAGGATGTCAAGGCCTTCGAGATTTACTAGAATGCTACCAGGGATGAGGGACTTCAGTTACGTGGAGAGACTGGAGAAGCTGGGATAGTTTTCCTTAGAGCAGAGAGGGTTAAGAGGAGATTTAATTGAGGTGTTCAAAATCATGAATGGGTTTGATAGAGTAAATGAAGAGGAACTGTTTCCAGTGGTCGAAGAGTTGGGAACCAGAGGACACAGATTTAAGGTGATTGGCAAAAAACCAGAGGCATCGTGAGGAAACATTTTTTTACACAGCAAGCTGTTGTGATCTGGAACGCACTGCCTGAACGGGTGGTGGCAGCAGGTTCAATAGCAACTTTCAAAAGAGAAGTGGATAAATTCCTGTCACTCCTAGCCGTGGCTCAGTGGGTAGCACACTCAGCCACTGAGTCAGAATGATTGTGGGTTCAAAGTCCCACTCCAAGACTTGAGCACAAAAATCTAGGCAGTACTGAGGGAGTGCTGCAGTGGCAAAGCTGCTGTCTTTCAGATGAAATGTTAAACTGAGGCCCTGTATGCTCTCTCAGGTGGACATAAAAGACTATTTTGAAGTAAGAGCAGGGAGTTCTCCCTGGTGTCCTGCCCAATATTTATCCCTCAATCAACATTGCTCAAAACATAAAACAAAAGGTCATCGACCTGAATCGTTAACTCTGTTTCTCTCTCCACAGATGCTGCCTGACCTGCCGAGTATTTACAGCATTTTCTGTTTTTATTTCAGATTATCTGGTCATTATCACATTGCTGTTTGTAGGATCTTGCTGTGTGCAAAGTGGCTGCCGTGTTTCCCTGCATTACAACAGTGACTACACTTCAAAAAGTACTTTAGTGGCTGTGAAGCGCTTTGGGACGTCCTGAGGTGGTGAAAGGCGCTGCAGAAAGGCAAGTACTTTTTTTGAGTGCGACAAACCTTGCAGTGAGCCAGGAGATGGCAGTGTGAGCGCTTTTGCTGGAGGCTAATCAGAGCCCCTCCTTGCGATCATTGTGTGAACAGAGTGAGTGAGAGGGTTTTTTTTTTGTAGTTGGTACTTTCCCTCCGGTGGATCCCAATGACATCAGTTCCGATAGCGGGAGCCCGGGCGGAGCGTTTGCAAGGTACAGACCAAGACTAGAGGGAGTCAAAGCAGCAGCAGCATTTGAAAGAGAGAGAGAGGGAGCGCGCGCGAGAAAATAAAGTGTATTTGTTTGCACGAGAGAGAAAAAAAGCATGAGTACAAACTCGAACCTGTCGAGCATGCAGCGGATGGTGGAGCAGCTGAAGTTCGAGGCGGGGATCGAGAGGATGAAGGTGAGTTCCATTGGAGCGGCCGCCAGCCTTCCAGTCCCGGGGCTCGCGCCGCCCGGGGATCCGTGCAAAGCAGCCGCGAGAAAGCGATCTGCGACGGTGCACACTTCGGCTGCAAGAGTATAGTTTTAACGGGGCGGGAGCAAAAGTGATGGATCGCGTCTATATAAAGTTATGTTGTGCATCTTGGCTTTGCTCCCTGCACTGGATTGCAAATACCACTCTTCTTTATCTGGGTGCAAAATCGATTTTTAGTGGTGCAAAAGTTTTTTTTGTTAGTTGTGCAAAGTTAGTTTTGGTTGTGCCCATCAACACAAAAGCGGCAGTGGCGACCCGGCGTGATTATGCAGCGCACCGATGCCCTGAGGTTTAAGACCCTTTGCATTGATTGGGTCGTCTCACACTGGTTTGCATTCTCAGCGGATCTGAGACCCGTAACTGCAGTTCGAGTTCCAGCCAGACAAATTCCTGTTTATGTTGTTTGGCTCCCGCTTGGCTGGAGCTTGAACCCAGGCTGCTCAGAGGAGAGCTCAGGGTATCCCCTGGATATACACACGTGCAGGGCTCTCCCCAACAGTTAGTCATTTAAATGCATGAGAGCGCAGTGAAAAGAAAGACTTGCATTTCTGTAGCGCCTTTCATGACATCGGGACGTCCCAAAGCGTTTTTACAGAGAACCAAGTACTTTTTGAAGTGCTGTAAAAGGCTGCTTCTGTTTTACCAGAGGCAGGCAGAATAGCATCCATTTTTATCAAGATGCTAGTTCGGTTGTTCATAACACTCTTGCCTTTGAGCCAGAGGTTTGTGGGTTCAGCTACCAATCCAGACTTGAGTGTGTGATCTAGGCTGACATTTTAGCACAGTATTAAGGGAGTGCTGCATTGTCAGAGATGCTGTATCGTGGGGAGAGTCTCCACTCTTTAAACATTTAACTTCTCCCACCTTGCACCCACTGTAAACTTGATCTCATCTAAAACTCTGCTGCCTGTATCCTAACTTGCACCATGTCCCGTTCACCCATCACCCGTGCTCGCTGACCTACATTGGCTCCCAGTCCTGCAATGCCTCGATTTTAAAATACTCATCCTTGTTTTCAAATCCCGCCGTGGCCTCGCCCCATCCTGTCTCTGTAATCTCTTCCAGCCCTACAACCTGCTGAGATCTTTGCGTTCCTCCTCTTCTGGCCTCTTGCGCATCCCCAATTTTCATTGCTCCACCATTGGTGGCTGGGCCTTCAGCTGCCTGGGCCTTAAGCTCTGGAATTCCCTCCCTAAACCTCTCTGTCTCTCTACCTTTAAGATGCTCCTTAAAACCTACCTCTTTGACCAAGCTTTTGGTCACCTGTCCTAATATGCCCTTCTGTGGCTCGGTGTCAAAGTTTGTTTGATAATCGCTCCTGTGAAGTGCCTTGGAACGTTTTACAACGTTAAAGGTGCTATGTGAATGCAAGTTGTTGTTGTAAGGTTTGTTTACAAACAGCCCAGCAAGTGCTACAGACCCCCCCGAAGTCTCCGTAACCCAGAATTACCACCACACTGGATTCACACTCTATGCAGTGTCAAACTGAAGCAGTGCGAGACTATTCCCTTCTGCGAGTTGCACTCTGCTTCGATCCAGAGTGAGATTGGGCCATGAGTTACCTTGGCAAGTTCTGATGAAAGGTCATCGACCTGAAACGTTAACTTTGTTTCTCTCTCCACAGATGCTGCCTGACCTACTGAGTATTTCCAGCACTTTCAGTTTTTATTTACAAGTCTGGTGTCTGTGTGAAGTGGAAATTGCTTTGCCTCAATGCTAGTCTTGTTGTGTAAATGCACTCAATGAGCACAATATAAATCCAATCTAAAATAACCCACAGAGACAGCAGCTACCATTTGTCTTGTGGTTTTATGAGTCTTTTTCCCCCTGAAAAAACATCCTGTAGTATTGCTAATGTCAGAACCCAGAACCATTTTGAGACACTGCTTACGAGGCAGCTGTAAGTCACTGTTTGTCAGGAATTACTGTATATACTCATGTACAAGGTTAGAAATTTGAGTCACTGTTCGGAGGTTGAAAGTTGGAGCGTACAGGTTGAAAACACTTTTTATATACAAGTCATTGTGACGGATGACGTTGTAGCTCAACCTAGGAACACACTCACCTGCCCATTCCTTTTCCTTTGTCCGTCCCGGACTCTTCAGTTCCCACTCTCCCATTTGTCTGCCTCCCTTCTCTCAGATTCCCACTCCTGGTCTGTGTTTAGTGGTGGCAGCACCCTGTGGAGGGGACAGCACACATTAAAACCAAATTATCTACTTTTTGGGGAGCTGTGTGTGGGTCATGAGTATTTCAGATTTTTGTTTTGGCTAGAAAATAGGGGTTGTGAAGCGAGTCGCCTTGTATACAAGTGTACACACTATGTGTAATGTTACATTACTCCCAAACCATTTTATTTTAAATAAAAACAAATTTCCAATTGGTCTGATTCAGAACAGACACATTCCACATATACCCTTACCACAGTACACAATGGAAATGGTAGGATTACTACCACAGGGAGTAGTTGAGGCGAATAGTGTAGATGCATTTAAGGGGAGGCTAGACAAGCTTATGAGGGAGAAGGGAACAGAGGGTTACGCTGATAGAGCTAGATGAGGAAAGACGGGAGGAGGCGCGAGTGGAGCATAAACGGCGGCATGGACTGGTTGGGCCGAATGGCCTGTTTCTGTGCCGTATGTTCTATGTAATTCTACGATTACTAAAAATTGGGACCTTGACTTTTATTCAGTTTTTTTTCCTCTCATTAAAACAAGTCTTTGCTGCAGATGTGCAGAGTGGATGTGGGCTGTTGGAAGTGACTTCAAAATGGCAGTGTGTAGTGAGTGAGTTTGTACTGTTCCAGCTGTGTGTTACATATAAAAAAACTAGGAAGAGGATGAGAATTTGACTGTTTGGATTGTTGGTACCTCAAAGAACAGAGACTAGTAGTACCGATTTTTTTTTTTAAACCTGCAATTAAAAAAAACAAAAATGCTGGAAATACAGAGCAGGGACTGTTCATATCTGAAGAGATGAGTGAATATTAAGCTTCCTTTTAGAAACATAGGAACAGGAGGAGGCCATTCAGTCCGTCGAGCCTGTTCCGCCATTCAATTAGATCCTGGCTGATCTGTATCTTAACTCTATCTACTTGCCTTGGTTCCGTAACCCATAATAGCCTTTTCTCTGGACCTGCTGCATAATCGTATCATACTCTTTTTTTTTTACTGGTATACCCTGTCATTCCTTAAACTAGCAGTAAAAGGGGCCGCAAATCCAGGTACCTAATTGGTTAATACTTATTCCAAGATAGAATCCTAGAGTAATACAGCACAGGAGGAGGCCATTTGGCCCATCGCTATATGGTGAAAATTAAAGGGCATGCACAGGGAAAATCTCAAGCAGAATATAAATCATGCCCTTATTGATCACGTTACAGCTTTGTCCCGCTGCAAATATATTTTGCATTCTTCTGCAAGGAAGAAATATTAGAGATTTTTTCTTTTGTCTTTCTTTCCCCCAGCCCCTGTCCCAGAAAAGATTAGAAGCTGCCAGGTGTGTTCTCAAGACAGTGCACCCCAATCGCTCAGATAATTAGATCCAATTAATTTGCTAACCTGTTAGCCTGCAGGAATAGTAATATTAATGGCGATTTTAGCTCCTGACTCCAAAAATCAGCCCCATTCGTGCTGGAACGACTCTCAGTAGGCAGGTGAGCTTGGAATGGTGGAATTACTTCTGAAATTACGAGGCCGTCACATCATGCCTTTCGGGGATAATAATCCCTTTTTACTGTTTAGCTTTCTAATTGGCCGACTCCCGAGTTGATTACTGACCTGAAAATTAGACTTTCCAAGCTGCTATGTCGAGGATTTGCAAGGAGAAAAACCACCCACGTCGTAGTAGGTTCACGATCTTGCAAGAGATGTTACACCATAACAAATGCCTGGACGTAGTTTTTAACTGTGTTGTACTGCCGCTGGGGGGGAAAAAACTTTTCAAAACATTTGACATTTTTCAACAATGTTAGGTCCTTCATAGCATATTAAAAATATACTTAGCATATAGCAAATATTTGTCATTTTTGCTGTTTTTTTCCTGCTTATGTTTAACAAAATTTTAATGCATATTTGAGCACGTGCTTGGTTCATAGAATCATAGACTGATGCAGCACAGAAGAAGGCCATTCTACCCATCGTGCCTGTGCCGGCTCTTTGTTAGAGCTATCCAATTAGTCCCACTCCCCCTGCTCTTTCCCCATAGCCCTGCAAATTTTTTCCCCTTCAATTATTTATCCAATTCCCTTTTTGAAAGTTACTATTGAATCTGCTTCTACCACCCTTTTCAGGCAGTGCATTCCAGATCATAACAACTCCCTGCGTAAAAAAAAAAGTTAAATCTGTGTCCTCTGCTTTCTTTCTTTTCTCTTCTCTTCACATAACTGAAGTCCCTTGTCTCTGGTACATTCTAGTAAAAGGCCTTGACATCCTTTCTAAAGTGTGCTGCCCAGAATTGGCCACAATACTCCAGCTGGGGCGTAACCCGTGAATTATAAAAGTTTAACGTAACGTCTTTGCTCTTGTATGCTATACCTCTGTTTACAAAGCAAAAGGATCCAGTATGCTTTTTTAATGGCCTCCTCAACTTGTCCTGCCACCTTCAAATATTTGTGTACGTACTACCCCAAAATTAACTTCGTGACCGGGAATTGAACAACGTGGCAACGCGAGTGCCAAATCCTAACCACTAGTCCAGCAGAGACCAGGCTGCACACTAGACACTGTCATTTAGACTCTTTTTTTTAGAATCTAAATTTGAGAACTGATAGCGGAGGCACTTTTAGTTTGCAGAGAGATTTTGTGGTTCTGTGTATTATTAGAACTTTTTGAAAGCAGTAATTATTAGAGAAGGGGAAAAAAAACACCCTGTCACAGACTGCAGGCTGGCTGGCCGATACTGAGTTTTATCTCACCACATGCTCTGCCTCACAACTTGAGGGGTCATTTTTAGCACTGGTGAGATAACACTTCCTTTATCAGGCACTGGAATTGTGGCCAAGAAATAGTTGAAACTACTCCGCCACTTCCCCCAATTACTTAGACACTTTGGTTGCCTCAGTTAAATAAGGTAGCAATTACCCCCTCCACACACACTATTTGTGAAGTTTAGGAATTAATGAGCAGCCTTTAAGAAGTGAAGGAGTTTGATCTTCAACAACAACTTGCATTTACATAGCACCTTTAACGTAGTAAGACGTCCCAAAGCACTTCACAGGAGCGATTATCAGACAGAATTTGACACACAGATAATTTGAAATAGAATCCATAGTATTTTGCTTTTTGTAGGAGATAATTGACCTCCATAAACTTGAGCTCATCCAAAACTCGGCTGCCCGTGTCCTAACTCGCACCAAGTCCCGTTCACCCATCACCCCTGTGCTCGCTGCCCTACATTGGCTCCCAGTCCGGCAGCGCCTCAATTTTAAAATTCTCATCCTTGTTTTCAAATTCCTCCATTGTCTCGCCCCTCCCTATCTCTGTAATCTCCTCCAGGCCTACAACTCCCCCTCTCCCCCCCCCCCCCCCCCCCCCCCCCCCCCCACCAATCACACCCGAGATCTCTGCGCTCCTCCAACTCTGGCCTCTTGCGCATCCCTGATTTTAATCGCTCCGCTATTGGTGGCCGTGCCTTCAGCTGCCTGGGCCCTAAGCTCTGGAATTCCCTCCCTAAACCTCGCCGCCTCTCTACCTCTCTTTCCTTTAAGAGGCTCCTTAAAACCTACCTCTTTGACCAAACTTTTGGTCATCTGGCCTAATATCTCCTTATGTGGCTCGGTGTCAAATTTTGTTTGATAATCGCACCTGTGAAGCTCCTTGGGACGTTTTACTCCATTAAAGGTGCTCTATAAATATTTGTACAGTAATTGCTGTTAGTCGAAGAAGGTTGGGAGGAGGCACGTGTGGAGCATAAGCATAGACCAGTTGGGCCTAATGGTCTGTTTCTGTGTAATTCTACGAATAATTTTCTGAGGCAGCGGTTACTGTTTCTGTCTCCAAGGGGATTCCTGTTCGGAGTGGATCGGACACGGGAAGGATTTTCCACAAGCGTTCATTTCTGGTGGGTGGTGGAGGCTTCTGCATCTGATTTTCGTGTTATATTGGGGTCAGGAGTGGAAAGGCAATGGAAAATAAGTCAGGGGGATGAGGAAAAAAATGGAAAAACAGCAAGGAGAAATGGTAGCAAAGAGGTTCAATTAAAAAAAAAAGACAATGGCAGTGTGGGAATATAGTATGTTGTAAAAAAAAAAACCAGTAGATTAAGGTTATTTCTATAACTTCTGTGTGCGTACACTGAAAAATGTACAGGAAAAGAAAGGGTGGTGTAGAGGAAAAGGAGCAGTGGTAACCAATGTTCCCGTTGAACTGCGTGGCTGTCTGGAGCTCCCGCGCAGGCCACTTGCTGGCTTAATGAGGAAAAACCGCACATACGCGGAAATCTGAACGGGCTGCGCACCCAAAAAAAAATTAAAGGGAGCATTGGTGGTAACATGTACCTGTTTAAAGTCTTTTACAGTGCGTAGTAAATGCACTGTTGGTAATTCTGACGTACCTTTCAGTTGATTGGGACGAGATAGTAAAGGTTTGGTACTGATCTATATCTTGATTACAACTTACAATTTCCATTTTTTGTTGTTGCATGTTCTGTAGAAAAAAAAATAAGACTTTATTTGAATATTCTGTCCAAACCCGTACACTGTTCCTTGCTTTGCCGCACGCACTCCTCAAATATGATTGATTCTGAGAACTGTGACTGGCCCTAGGTTGAAGCAAAATGTTCTACTGGGGATGGGGGCACTGTTGCAATTATGTCTCCAAAGAACTGATTGAGTGGGATTGACTGGGATCAGGGATTGTGTCCCAGACTGTTTCATGCTTCTGGTTAGAGAACGGTCTGTGTTACATAGAATGTACAGCACAGAAACAGGCCATTCGGCCCAACCTGTCTATGCCGGTGTTTATGCTCCAGACGAGCCTCCTCCCACCCCACTTCATCTAATCCTATCAGCATAACCTTCTATTCCTTTCTCCCTCATGTGTTTATCTAGCTTCCCTTAAATGCATCTATGGTATTCGCCTCAACCATCCATATTCTAACCACTCTAACGTAAAATAAGTGTAAACATTAGAAAGAAGATTCAGAGAAATTAAAAGAAGCAGCTTCTTCAAGCTCTACATTAAGGGTGAATTTACCATTCAAATTTAACATCCAGTTTTTGGCTTTACACGACACTAATCATAGAGCATAGAGAGGCCATATGGCCCATTGTGCCTGTGTCGGCTCTTTGAAAGAGCTATTCAGTTAGTCCCACTCCCCTGCCCTTTCTCCATAGCCCTGAAAATTTTTCCCCTTTCAAGTATTTATCCAATTCCCTTTTGAAAGTTACTATTGAATCTGCTTCCCTTATCTCACCTCTGGTTCTTCTGCCAATCACCTTAAATCTGAGTCCTCTGGTTACCGACCCTTCTGCCAGTGGAAACAGTTTCTCCTTATTTACTCTATCAAAACCATTTATGATTTTGAACACCCCTATCCAACCTCCCCTTAATCTTCTCTGCTCTAAGGTGAAAAACTAAGCTTGTAAATCAAAAGCAAAGCAGCGAGGCTTCCTCCTCCAGGGAGTCTCACATCTGTGTCAGGTTGTTGGTAAATACAAAAGTATTGAGAAAAAAGTATTGAGAAAAAGAATGACTGATGTCGCATTAATGAGATGAAGTGCATAGGCTGGGGCATAGCCACCAAGGTTTTTTGGTCTCAGACTAAAAAAGAGCCAGAGCTGATTACAGGCATCCCATGAAGTTTACAGCTGATAAGATGCCATTAGCGATTCTAAGCTTTAATATGATTATTGGATACTTTTTTTATTCATTCACTGGATGTGGGCATCACTGGCAAGTCCAGCATTTATTGCCCTTGAGAAGGTGGTGGTGAGCCGCCGCCTTGAACCGCTGCAGTCCGTGTGGTGAAGGTACTCCCACAGTGCTGTTAGGGAGGGAGTTCCAGGATTTTGATCTGGTGACGATGAAGGAACGGCGATATATTTCCAAGTCAGGATGCTGTGTGACTTGGAGGTGGTGGTTTTCCCATGTGCCTGCTGCCCATGTCCTTCTAGGTGGTAGAGGTCACGGGTTTGGGATGTGCTGTCGAAGAAGCCTTGGCGAGTTTCTGCAGTGCATCTTGTAGATGGTACATACTGCAGCCACGGTGCGCCAGTGTTGGAGGGAGTGAATGTTTAAGGTGGTGGATGGGGTGCCAATCAAGTGGGCTGCTTTGTCCTGGATGGTGTCAAGCTTCTTCGGATCAGTTGTAACCTGCTTTAGTTTTATTTGCGATGTTGGATAATCCTTAGCGAGATTCATGAAAGCTAGAGACAGTAATATGTCTGACAATTAACTTCAGTTATTAATGTTTCAAAACATTTATCTTAAGACTAGATACAGAGCAGTACATGCAGTCCTATATCTAGAAACCCGCGTGTAATGAACTTACCGGGAATCGTGAGCAATGCCTATCCAGGCTGTTCATGGCGCCTCTCCTTGAAGGTAGCTAAACTTCCTAACTGAGTTTTGCTTTGTTATCCCACTTTTATACTATTTCAAAATACATTCATACATTGTATAATTCTTGCTGTGTTTAACTTTGGTGGACATATTATGGTCATCAAACATATTGCTGAACACACACAACCTTAGGGGCATATCCTAGTCAATATCCTGTTCCATTGTCTCAAGTTTCATCCTCCAGTGTTATCTCTGTGTCACTGTGATCAAAAGATTTACGAGCACACAATTTAAAGCAATTTTGATTTACTCGTGTGGTTTAACCATAATTCCTACAGTAGCTGTTCTGTCCTTGTTCCATATTAAAAACAATGTAAAACATATCCATATTCTTACATAAGATAAAAGCAGATCTTACATAAAATAACAACATAAGAACATAAGACGTAGGAGCAGGAGTAGGTCATTTGGCCCCTCGCGCCTGCTCCGCCATTCAATAAGATCATGGCTGATCTAATCTTGGCCTCAACTTCACTTCCCTGCCCGCTCCCCATAACCCTTGACTCCCTTACCTTTCAAAAATCTGTCTATCTCCACCTTAAATACAGGAAACTCTTTATTAACCGGGACCGGCGTGGTGCCGGTTAATCAAAAAGTCCGGATAATGGAGAGTTATATCTCCCAACGTACGAGAGCCCCGTACACATTGACATGCGCCTGCATTCGGAGCTCCGTCTCCCCAGGAACCGCCAGCTGACCATCTGTCGTGTCCGCTGCCTACCCGGGCTGCACATTCCCCTCCCAATCTACACGCTCCGATACAAGGCAAACGCCTCGGAGTTTTTTTTAAAGTTAATTTTAAACGAGAGATGAAGGAAAACCCCGGTTACCTACTCAAGAATTTTGCCGGTTAAGAGAGATTTCCGGATATTTGGGTGCCGGTTAATAAAGAGTTTCCTGTATATTCAATTACCCAGCCTCCACAGCTCTCTGGGGAAGAGAATTCCAAAGATTCACGACCCTCTGAGAAGAAATTCCTCCTCATTTCCATTTTAAATGGGTGCCCCCTTATCCTGAAATTATGCCCCTTAGTTCTAGATTCCCGCACGAGGGGAAACATCCTCTCTGCATCTACCCTGTCAAGCCCCTTCAGAATCTTATATGTTTCAATAAGATCCCCTCTCATTCTCCTAAACTCCAATGAGTATAGGCCCAACCTGCTCAACCTTTCTTCATAAGACATCTTCATCTCCGGAATCAACCTAGTGAACCCTCTCTGAACTGCCTCCAATGCAAGTATATCCTTCCTTAAATAAGGAGACCAAAACTGTACGCAGTACTCCAGGTGTGGTCTCGCCAACGCCCTGTACAGTTGTAACAGGACTTCCCTACTTTTATACTCCATTCCCTTTGCAATAAAGGCCAACATTCCATTTGCCTTCCTAATTACTTGCTGTACCTGCATGCTAACCTTTTGTGATTCATGTACAAGGACCCCCAGATCCCTCTGTACCTCAGCATTTTGTAATCTCTCTCCATTTAAATAATAATTTGCTTTTTTATTTTTCCTACCAAAGTGGATAACCTCGCATTTTCCCACATTGTACTCCATCTGCCAGACTTTTGCCCACTCACTCAGCCTAGCTATATCCCTTTGGAGATTCTTTGCGTCCTCCACACAATTTGCTTTCCCACCCATCTTTCTTTCATCAGCAAATTTGGCTACATTACACTCGGCCCCTTCATCCAAGTCATTAATATAGATTGTAAATAGTTGAGGCCCCAGCACTGATCCCTGCGGCACCCCACTAGTTACAGTTTGCCAACTTGAAAATGACCCATTTATCCCGACTCTCTGTTTTCTGTTAGTTAGCCAATCCTCTATCCATGCTAATATATTACCCCCAACCCCGTGAGCTCTTATCTTGTGCAGTAACATTTTATGTGGCACCTTATTGAATGCCTTCTGGAAATCCAAATACACGACATCTACTGGTTCCCTTTATCCACCCTGCTCGTTACATCCTCAAAGAACTCTCGCAAATTTGTCAAACAAGATTTCCCTTTCATAAAACCATGCTGGCTCTGCTTGACCATATTATGATTTTTTAAATGTCCTGCTACCACTTCCTTAATGATGGACTCCAGCATTTTCACAATGACAGAAAATGCTGTAAACATTCAGCAGACCAGGCAGCATCTAGAAAGAGAGTTAATGTTTCAGGTCGATGATCTTTCATCAGAACTGAGAAATTGGAGATTTAACAGTTTATAAGCAAGTACAGAGTCAGGGAAAGTGGGGGGTGGGGGCGGAGGAAAGAATAAAGGGGAAGGTCTGTGATCAGGTGAATGGCAAGAGTGATTAAATGACAAATGGGACAATGATGCAAGGACCTAGGGGGTGATAATGGGACAAGTAAAGAAACTTGGGTCTAGAGTAACTGTAAATGGCAACAGCAGAACCATTACCAGCACTTGCTGTCTGGAAAAAATGGGAGCGGTGGTTATGATTTAAAGTTATTGAAATCAATGTTGA
Source organism: Squalus acanthias (assembly GCA_030390025.1). NCBI lineage: Eukaryota > Metazoa > Chordata > Chondrichthyes > Squaliformes > Squalidae > Squalus > Squalus acanthias. Next base: position 125,654,807 of record CM059425.1, on the reverse strand, counting down.
GTCTGGAAGGTTGTAAAGTGCCTAATATATTCTTACAGATGTCAAATCTTTTAAACGATTGTTTAAATAGAAGGGAGTTGGATTGGGGGGGGGGGGGGTAAAATAACTGGCCTCTTGCATGTGGCTGCAGTTTCTGTTTATGCACAGCTTGTGTGGAAGGGGAGGCAATAATGTCTGGGAGCCTGGCCTTCCCAGCTTCAGCTTGCTGCTCTCTAGCCACTGCAGTGTGTCTCAGCCACTATGACCATAGCGCTGTTGCTTCATTACAATCTCTTAACTTAAGATGGGCACTCTTTCTTTGAATTATTACAACAACAAAAAAAACTGTGCCCCACTCTTGGGAAATGAATTAGCAACAGTGGCCGTGATCCAACTCTGGACTGAGTGGTTGGATTTGGGCTTGAGATTGTGATCCCTGATCCTCAACCTGCTTCTTCTAAACAGAGTCTGAGGGAGGGTGAAGCTCGGTGCCATTGACTACTATCTCTCAGCTGACACTTTGTGGAGGGGGAGAAAAGGGAAAATAACTTGGGTTCTGTATTGTTACACTGAGCAGATTTGGGTTAGATTACAGTCAGAAATGGGATAATTTATAATAGGGAACAAGGAAATGGCAGAGCAATTAAACAAATACTTTGTGTCCTCTTCCATGAAGACAGAACCAAATAACTTCCCAGAAATGCTAGGGAACCAAGGGTCCAGTGAGAAGGAGGAATTAAAGGAAATTAGTATTAGTGAAAAAATAGTGCTGGAGAAATTAATGGGGCTGAAAGCTGATAAATCCCCAGGGCCTGATAATCTGCATCCCAGAGTACTAAAAGAAGTAGCCATGGAAATAATGGATGCATTGGTTGTCATCTTCCAAAATTCTATAGATTGGAGGGTGGCAAATGTAACCCCACTATTTAAAAAAGGAGGGAGAGAGAAAACAGGGAACTAACATCAGTAGTAACTAACATCAGTAGTAGGAAAAATGCTAGAGTCTATTATAAAGGATGTGATAACAGGACACTTAGAAAATATCAATGGGATTAGACAAAATCAACATGGATTTATGAAAGGGAAATCGTGATTGACAAACCTACTGGAGTTTTTTGAGGATGTAACTGGTAAAATAGATAAGGGAGAACCAGTGGATGTGGTGTATTTGGATTTTCAGAAGGCCTTTGATAAAGTCCCACATAAGAGGTTAGTGTGCAAAATTAAAGCACATGGGATTGGGGGTAATATACTGGCATGGATTGAAAATTGGTTAACAGGCAGGAAACAGAGAGTAGGAATAAATGTTTTTTTTGGGGTGGCAGGCGGTGACTAGTGGGGTACCGCAGGGATCAGTGCTTGGGCCCCAGCTATTCACAATAGATATCAATGATTTGGATGAGGGAACCAAATGTAATATTTCAATGTTTGCTGATGACACGAAACTAGGTGGGATTGTGAGTTGTGAGGAGGATGCAAAGAGGCTTCAAGGCGATTTAGACAAGTTGAGTGAGTGGGCAAATACATGGCAGATGCAGTATAACGTGGATAAATGTGAAGTTATCCACTTCGGTAGGAAAAACAGAAAGGCAGAGTATTATTTAAATGGTGATAGATTGGGACTTGGGTGTCCTTGTACACCAGTCACTGAAAGCAAACATGCAGGTGCAGCAAGCAGTTAGGAAGGCAAATGGTATGTTGGCCTTCATTGCAAGAGGAATTGAGTACAGGAGCAAGGATGTCTTGCTACAGTTATACAGGGCCTTGGTGAGACCACACCTGGAGTACTGCGTGCAGTTTTGGTCTCCTTACCTAAGAAAGGATATACTTGCCATAGAGGGAGTGCAGCGAAGGTTCATCAGACTGATTCCTGGGATGGCAGGACTGTTGTATGAGGAGAGATTGGGTCGACTAGGCCTGTATTCACTAGAGTTTAGAAGAATGAGAGGGGATCTCATTGAAACGTATAAAATTCTGACGGGGCTAGACAGACTGAATGCAGGGAGGATGTTTCCCCTGGCTGGGGGATCTAGAATGAGGGGTCAGTCTCAGGATACAGGGTAGGACATTTAGGACTGAGATAAGGAGAAATTTCTTCACTCAGAGGGTGGTGAACCTGTGGAATTCTCTACCACAGAAGGCTGTGCAGGCCAAGTCACTGAATATATTTAAGAAGGAGATAGATAGATTTCTAAACACAAAAGGCATCAAGGGGTATGGGGAGAGAGCAGGAATATGGTATTGAGAGAGAGGATCAGCCACGATCGTATTGAATGGTGGAGCAGGCTTGAATGGCCTACTCCTGCCCCTATTTTTCTATGTTTCTATTACATTTTCTTTTGCATTTGCACTAAACAATGGCACAAATGGACTTTAAAAAAAAACTGACGTTCTAAAAGACAAAACTCTGTGGCTTTGAAGGAGTTGCAAGTGAGTCACAGCCATTTGGCGAAGCTCGGATCGGGGAACTTGAGTAGAACGAGACCTCACTCCTGTTGGAGCCTCTGTGTGGATGGTGTAATATTTCCAGTGCATAAAATGAGCCTCGCAGTCTCATGGAATTACTGTTATAAAAAGCAGACGTAGGTGGAACAAGGAGTGACATTATAATGTCAATCTTCCGAATAATGCCACACTTTGGCTCTGGGGAACGACCAGGGGAGTGGGTCTAATTGGATAGCTCTTTCAAAGAGCTGGCACAGGCATGCTGGGCCGTAAGGCCTCCTGTGCTGCATCATTCTATAATTCAGGCAAAGAATGACCTCTTTTATAAAATTTCTCAATGTTAATTCCAGTGTTCCAAAAACTGTTGTGTAAATGTGAACTGTAGGAATACATTAGCTCATTATTTATAAACTTTAAAGGAGAATGTGACTCAGTATTCTCGATGAGTCATGTTCTCTGTTAAAATTTATAAATAGGGAGCTTATGGATTCCTATCGCCTCTATGGCATTGCTTTACCAAGAAAAATGTTTTAACTTTTTGAAAAGTATAATTTTATACGGCCTGCCCATGCTGCAAAGATTGAAGGTTAAACACAGAAGTGAGACTAAGCAAGGCACTGATATGCATTGCACCACTTAGGAAACATTAGCATCAACATGAATCTCTCAAGACTGATTTAGCCCTGATTTGTTTTCCCTTCTCTTTCTCTACCATTTCCAGGGCAGGCACCTTTCTTCTCTATGATTTTGTGTGTGAAATGCAATTTCTAACGAGACAAACTTTATTTTCAAATCCAGGTTTCACAGGCTGCCACGGAACTCCAGCAGTATTGTGTCCAGAATGCCTGCAAAGATGCACTGTTGGTAGGATTACCTGCAGGAAGCAACCCCTTCAGAGAACCTAGGTCCTGCTCCCTTCTCTAAAACCAGGTACACCCAGCAGCCCTTAAGTTTAGCAGTTTGTATTATGTTATGTAATGTACTCCGAACGAGAGGCCCTCGATCCTGAGTCCCCCCACACCTCCTGGGAGAGCCAAAAAAAAGAGACCCGCAGCCAATTCAGGAACCTCTTGTCAAAAGTTCCTCTCTGACCACTCCATGGCAAACCTGAGGAGGCCTCAGCCAAGTGGCTATTGCCCAAAATCTTACCTTCCTTCTGCTGTGATCTTGTAGTTTTCAAAAGAAATGCAGCCAACGCCTTCTTGAAGGGCTGAAAGGAGTCATTCTTCACTGCCACCTCTGGAATACTCTTCCACAGATCAAGCACCTGCTGAGAAAAGACTTCCGCACATCCAACCTCATTCCCAACTTTCTCATTTACTCAGCTCCGTCACCTCGATCACTCTATCCACTTGCGTATCATCGATGCCCTTAATGATTTTGAAGATCTGAATCAGATGAACTCTATGTCCACACCTTTCCAGTGAATTGGAACGCAAAGGATGAAGTCTTGTCTCCATGGCTCAGTGTACTTGGGCCAGACATTGTCCACATTTCCCTTCTCTGTACCACCTTCTTCAGAGCCAAATATCCATCTACAGCTTGAAGGTGGTGGCGGGGGTCAAAAAGGTACACAAGTATTCCAGATGAGGTCTCTCCAAGGTCTTGTATAGCCCTATTATTGTGGCCATAGTTTTCTGCAATAAGACCAGGATCCAGTTTGCTTTGGCCACAGCGAGCTCACACGCCGCCATTTCCTTCAGTACCCCAGGATAAATTAAATCTGGCACTGGAACTTTTTCTACATTGCATCCCTTTCATTTAGTTCTGTACCTTTTCCTTTGAGATATGTAAGCAACCCACTTGAGTTTTAGTTTTATGTGTGATCCAACCCTCTGTAACGGTTAAAACCAGATGCAAAGTATCTGTCCAACTCCCTGTCAAGCCTTTGTTGCCATCTATTAATTCTGCCCGAGTCACCCTGCAACAGCCCAGTTTGTTCTCTAACTGCCCTCAGACTTGGAATATAAACATCTAAACACAGACTAGTTGGGCCGAATGGCCTGTTTCTGTGCTGTATAGTCTATGTAATTCTATGTAAAAATGTTTTCACATTATTTCGGGTATTTTCAACTATCCTTCTTTCTAGATTCACTTCAGCTAGCCTAATATTTCTTTTTATTAATGTTAACTGCTTCTTGTACCTTTCCCTGTCTGAAAGACTAAGGCTCCTTTTATAAGCCTTAAAATACCTTTTTTTGAGCACAAGTTGCCGAATTAAGTCACTGTGAAGCCATTGCAGCCTTCTCCAAACATATACTCTTCTGATCATCATCACAGGGATATATAAAGTTTTACAATCTTTCACGATTTTTTTGGAAGTGTCTTTTCATAATACCTATAACCTACTTGTCAGCTAGTTTTATAAGAATCACCGGTTATTTCTAAAACAATGAGAAGTTGTTTAATGCAACTTGTGTCAAGCCTAAAGCTTCACTGTCAGTTTGAGTTGCTGTTGTAACGGCTAAGAGTTTAATGAGCAGAGTCACGGGTTTTTCACAACTTGGAGGGACTAAACGGATAATTTCTGGGCAAAACAACCATCGGACTCTTCTGATCTAGAGACTTTCATTTAAAAGGCAATCAATCAACTCCATTTTTTACTGAAAAAAAATGATCAGGAATTTAAGCTTCTGCCCAAAGGCAGCACGTAACTAAGCTGTATAGTTCTGAAGGAGCCAGATTAAGTCTGTACAAGGTTAGCCGATCTCACCTGGAGTAGCAGTAGGGGTGCAACAATTGGTCTCAATACCCCTGGGCCAGGGATGGTAAAAATCAGGCAGGGTTCTTGGTTCTGAGTATTTTCCAGTGGCTCCTGCTAGAAGTGTATGTGTGTGGATGTTCAGTGAGGACAGAATTAGGATTGGGTTTAATTATGAGTGAGGACAGAATTAGGATTGGGTTTGGTTGTGATGCTCCCCCTCCCATAGTGGAATAGCCTCCTAACACTCATGCACGAAGATTGGGCAGGGTACCAAAAGAGACTCTAGCAGAAGTTGCTACTCTTAGCAGGGGAGAGAAAATGAGAAAACCCTCTCAAAAAAGAATATGTTAAATGATCATTAATAATGGCACCAAGATTTATTAAGGGAAAAAAATGGACATCGAATCCTCATGTTTTGGTTGGACTACAGTGTGACTGTACTTAGCTTTGAATAACTCATGTATTGGGTTAATACAACTAATATTTTCCAAGGATTCTCTCACATCTGTTGTAGACTAGCAAAGCTTTGGGTACATAGAATCATAGAATAGTACAGGACAGAAGGAGGCTATTCGGCCCATTGAGTCTGTGTTGACTCTTTTCAAAGAGCAATCCAGTTAGTCCCACTCCCCCACTCACTCCCCATATCCCTGCAATTTTTTCTCCAAGTATTTATCCAATTCCCTTTTGAAAGCTACTATTGAATCTGTTTCCACCACCCTATCAGGCAGTGCATTCCAAATCCTAACCACTCGTTGTGTGAAAAAGTTTTCCCTCATGCCACCTCTGGTTCTTTTGCCAACCACCTTAAATCTGTGCCCTCTCCTTATCGAGCCAGTGGAAACAGTTTCTCTTTATTTACTCTATCTAAAGCCTTCATGATTTTAAACACCTCTATCAAATCTCCTCTTAGCCTTCTCTGCTCCAAGGAGAACAACCCCAGCTTCTCCAGTCTATCCACGTAACTGAAGTCCCTCATCCCTGGAACCATTCTCGTAAGTCTCTTCTGTACCCTCTCCAAAGCCTTCACGTCCTTCTTAAAGTGTGGAGCCCAGAATTGGACACAATACTCCAGCTGGGGCCAAACTAGTGTTTTATATACAATAGCAAAATACTGCGGATGCTGGAAATCCGAAATAACAACAGAAAACGCTGTTTTCTGTTGTTATTTAGTGTTTTATATAGGTTTAGCATAACTTCCTGGCATTTGTACTCTATGCCTCTATTTATAAAGCCCAGGATCCCATATGCTTTATGAACTGCTTTGTTAACCTGTCCTGTCACCTTCAAAGATTTGTGCACAAGCAACCCACGTCGCTCTCTTCTTGCAGTCCCTTTAAAATTGTACCATTTAGTGTGTATGGTATCTCCTCATTCTTTCTACCAAAATGTATCACCTCACATGTCTCTGTGTTGAATTTCATCTGCCATGTGTCCGCCCATTCCACCAGCCTGTCTTATGTCTTCTTGAAGTCTATTACTGTCTTCCTCGCATAGAGGAGACCATTATGAGGTAGAAGAGGCAGATGCTGCCTGATTCATGCCCTCTGGCCTCCTATTTTGAATGATATTAGAAGCTATAGGGCTAATTCTGCAATCCCAGCGGGGAGCCATGCTTGCAGGGAGTGCAGATTAGAGAATTAGAACTACAAGAGCAACAACAGCTTGCAGTTATATAATGCCTTTAACATAGAAAAACGCCCCAAGGTGCTTTTATAGAACCGTTCTTAAAAAAAAAGATGCTGAACCAAAAAAATGGGAGAGATGATAAGTATTTAACATCCCTGTACTCAATCCCATTGATCAACTGTGTTAACAGCAGGGAATGGCATTGCTTTCAATGGGAGTATCAAATACTGACAGAAGTTGCATCACAAGTAAGTCATGTTATTATAACAACAACAACTTGCATTTATATAGCGCCTTTAATGTAGTAAAACAAACCCGAGGCGCTTCACAGTAGCAAACAAAAATTTGACACTGAGCCACCTAAGGAGATATTAGGACGGGTGACCAAAAATCTGGTCGAAGAGGTAGGTTTTAAGGAGTGTCTTAAAGGTGGAAAGAGAATTGGAGATGGTTAGGGAGGGAACTCCAAAGCTTGGGGCCTAGGCAGCTGAAGGCAAGGCCGCCAGTGTTGGAGCGATTAAAATCGGGGCTGTGCAAGAGGCCAGAATTGGAGGAGTGCAGAGATCTCTGTGGGTTGTAGGGCTAGAGGAGGTTACAGAGATAGGGAGGTGCGAGGCCATGGAGGGATTCGAACACAAGGATGAGAATTGTAAAATCGAGGGAGCCAATGTAGGTCAGCGAGCACAGGGGTGATGGGTGAACGGGACTGGGTGCGAGTTAGGATATGGACAGCAGAGTTTTGGATGAAAACGTAATTTTTTATGAGTTCTAGAGCTTTAAAAAAAAAGCATGCTGCATAAAACAATATTTACAGCCCACTTATCTCTCTAGAACACTGCCAACAGGATGTGTTATTTAAAAATCCTATTGTCTTGAGAAGTTACATTAGCACTTGAGAAACAACTGCTCTGCGTGCTCCTTATGCCTGCAAGCCACTCTCTCCCTCAAAACTATATCTATGTCAGTAATCTGTTGTTAGTTACTGTTATCTCCTTAGGACATGCTGATTAATTTTTATGGTCTGTTTTCCCTCTCTTGCAGGAAATTGGGCACCTTTGGAAGAAGCCTGACTACGACTATGCCACCTCCTTTATGAAGAACATTTTTCCTATGCTGTTACTTTTCTTTCTGCCAAAATATTTCTGTATTTATTAGTGTCTTTATAACAGTTTCCTCCTAATCTGGCTGTATGCTACCTTTTGGGGAAAATAGAATTTTTATTAGAAGAATATTCTAACCGGGTTAAGAGCAGAGGGGGAGTTGATGGCATAAAAATTCTTTATTTTCAATTTGGAGTAAGCGTGCCATTGTTTTAAGAGCAAAATGTTGTTTACATGTAAAGTTATTGGGAATTTTGCCATAACTTAAAAACAAAACAAAAAAAGAATTGTGCCTGCATTTAAAAAATTTTATGGTTATTTCCAAGAAATGAGTTAAACCTAAACAGTGGGTTACAGGCTAATAAGTCAAATAACTGGTGCGTTCTTGTGGGAAGGGGTGTTGTCGACGATGATCGGCCCCACCACAACTTGATTTTAATATGAGAGTTCTAGATGAATTATGAGGAGTGAAATAACCTGCAAAATCTAGCACTAACTCTGCAATATTTTAGTATCTGTCTGCATTAGTGATGCATTTCATTTTGTTTTTAAAAAGGAAGTGAAGTTGTTTTTAAAAAAAAATGAAGCCACTTATTGAATGGGCGCATTGTCCAGCTGGACACTGGAGCACTGTTGAGTGTACTTCACGTGTGTTCCACGCTTATTTTTACTGCAATAGAAAAGAAAATAACAAGTCACAGACATTGCTTAGACCTTTACAGTATTAACTTTATATTTTACCAAAAGAAAACGAGTCATTTAAAAAAAAAAAAATGCTTGAATGTTATTCATTACATCCCAAAGAATTGCAAGCAGCCTTTTCAAGATGCTGTGACATGGCTGGGAATCAACTGCCGCTAATACCTTACATTTTCCTTTCATTATTAATTGTATGACTAACTAATTGCAGCTATTATGTAGCACATTTGTATGGTTTCATTAAATTTATTTTGAAAGATCATTTTTAAAAATCTCTTTGTGTTGCAGTGTGTAATAGCTGGTAAATCAATACAGTCTGCCCACAAACTTCTGAAATCTATTTCAAATGCTATTTGAAGTTCAACTTGTACCCTACCTGGATATGGGTGCTGTATTGGCACCAATATCACAGCAGGTTTGTAGCCTCGATCAGCCAAAATTGTGAATTTCTGTGTATGATGCACCGGCACAGGCCTAACTTAAATGATTTAATCCTTCTGCTGCTGAATGTGTGTGTGTAAACCTAATACAGTTAGTAATGAGTGACAATTTAACGATTAAATATGATGCTTATTCCATGTCCAAGATATATAATTTGGAATTACACAAAGGATTCAGTGGTTTAATGAATCCCTTTTGGAGTTTGGTAACAATCTGTTTAGTAAGTATTTGAATTGTTACATGTAACAAATGCCATATGCACATGCTAATTAGCTGGCGCATGTTAGGTTCCAAGACTTTGATAGGGATAGTCTCATTGTCTATGTATCCTACCAAAGTTTTTGTATAGTTATTAAAAGTATAGACCTTTTGAAATATAGGTATCTTTTCAACAATTTCCCACTGAGTATGTTCCTTGTTTTTCCTCCCAGAATGTATTATCTGACACTTCACCCCATTCTGATAACCAGTCCATGCCCTCCTGAAGTCTTTTACGGTCATCCTCACTGTTCAACCCCCTACTTTAATATCTTCAGAAAATGTCACTATTTTGCTCCTTATACCCAAGTCTTTATTTTTTTTAAAAGGAAGACTTATATTTATATAGCGCCTTTCACCTCAGGACATCCCAAAGTGCTTTACAGCTAATGAGGTACTTTTGTAGTCACTGATATCGTGTAGGAAACGCGGCAGCCAATCTGCACACAGCAAAGCCCCACAAACAGCAATGTGATAATGACCAGATAATCTGTTTTCGTGATATTGATGAGGAATAAATATTGCTAGGACACTGGGGAGAACTCTCCTGCTCTTCCAAATGGTCATGATGCGGAGATGCCGGTGTTGGACTGGGGTGGACAAAATTGAGAGGTCGCACAACACCAGGTTATAGTCCAACAGTTTTATTTGAAATCACAAGCTTTCGGAGCTATCGATTGCTCCTTCCTCAGGTGAAGTAAATTAGATACAGAATCGCCAGAGCATATATAGATAGAAAACAAAGCATGTGTACTTTACAATTGCAGACCAATAAATTAAATCATCCTGACTATCTGCCGAGGTGTGATAAAGTTAATTAAGTCAGCCAGGAAGGTACCACATCAAAAGACATAGCAAGATACAACTGAGACAATGAGGTGTAGTCGCAGGGGTTCTAACGTGTCAAAAGCTGCCGTCTGTATGTAAAACGAAAAGCTTTAAAAAAAATTTACTTTTTTACTGGGAAAATTTTTACTTTTTTACTGGGAATCACATCTGTGAACAAGCTAACGACGACTCGAGTCCGGATCACGTCATGTATCGTGACATAAACCCAAGATCCCGATTGAGACCGTCTTCATGAGTGCGGAACTTGGCTATCAGTTTCTGCTCGATGATTTTGCGTTGTCGTGTGTTCTAAGGTTGCCTTGGAGAACGCTTACCCGCAGATCCGAGGCTGAATGTCCTTGACTGCTGAAGTGTTCCCCGACTGGGAGGTAACAATCCTGCCTGGCGATTGTTGCGCGGTGCTCGTTCATACGTTGTCTCAGTGTCTGCATGGTCTCGCCGATGTACCATGTGGTCCAAATGGTGCCATGGGATCTTTTACGCCTACCTGAGAGGGCAGACGGGGCCTCAGTTTAACATCTCATCAGAAAGACAGCACCTCCGACAGTGCAGCACTCCCTGGAGTGTCAGCCTAGATTTTGTGCTCAAGTCTCTGGAGTGGGACATGAACCTTCTGACTCAGAGGCGAGTGTGCTACCCACTGAGCCACAGTTAACATCTACAGATAGTGAGGACAAAACTGTCCCCTGGGAACGTCACTTCCAAACCTTCTCCAATCTGACCACTATCTAAATAGCCAAAAAGTTTAATTAGGACAAATTTAGTATTCACAGAGCTGACAACATAAATTGTCATGGTTGTCGAGCAAAAACTGATTTTCGCTACCCGTAGTCAAAGCAGTGGTGCCTCTTTATAAATGGTGTATTTTTGGTTTCCTCAGGGAGACTTGAAGATGTCGTTAGCTGAAGCAGCTGCTGTTTGGTCAGAAGTCTGAAGGAAGTTCATTATCATAGTTTTAAAGCCATTTGCTTGGCTAACTTACACAAATAACTGAAATACAATTGAAAAGGAAATGGCCTTGATCTTACCATAGATATTCACATCCTTCTACTTTGGGTATGTACTAGTGAAGAGTTCATAGCTGTAATATTCCTTTTTGTGTTTCAAAATTTGGATGAAGTCTCTCACGATTTGCCACTGATCTCTTATTCAGTAATACATAACTTTGAAGTTTTGGGTAACAAAAAACAGATTGACAGTTTTGTGTTTGATCCTCTAGTACCATAACAGGAATCCTGAAGAAAATTAGTTTCCTTATTTGGAGAAAGGTGCTCATGGGGGTCAGGATGAGAAAGCTCGCTACATTGCCAACTCCTTTCTCCTCCTGCTAAAGCAAAATCTGGGCAAATTACAGCCACACACCCACCCTGTGCTGCTTGTCAGCTAAATGAGACCATTATGTTATATGGCATTAGGCCTGGTCCCAGATGTACATGTGGGTCCTTGACACATAATAAATGATTGCTCTATTTTTCTATCTTAGTGGCATGTAAAAAAACATGCAGTGCAAGTCAGGTCACTGTGGCTAGAAAGTTTACATATTGATGTGTAGGAACTTCTATTACCATAATATGAAGATAGGTGACTAGGACAATAAACAACTGCTGTCAAAAGAAGAGTGGCTGAGCTTGTGCAGTTCTCTGTGCTTGTGGAATTGATGAATGTGTTGGTGCACAGAGGAATTTCAT